>JAGGAS010000029.1:0-28517 GCA_017657355.1 Termitomyces sp. K1Ac | reverse complement strand
GATAACGGGACAGCTGTACGTAACATCACAGTACATCAAGTGCCACCACATGGTGTTGTTGCACTGTTATTGAAGGATGCTGGCAACGACCCAGCAGGGCTGTGGCCACCTTGTGCACGCTTCGAGTGGTGCATGGATCAGAATGGGACCAGACTGGATGATATTGGTTTCTAATCACTAGCATGTCTAATGCAGAATCTGTCCCTTGTTTATCAATGTCACTTCTGTTCTGTATAGCGGCCAGTAAAAATTTGAATATTACAACCTATGGAGAAACTAGTATATTGGCGAAATGATAAAGAGTAAAAAGATAAAGCTCAGCCTACAAGTAATGACCATAGGTTGAACTCGATAGTTGAACTTCTCGACAGTCAGTACTTCAGTCGTCATGGTCAACCCTTTTCTCAAACCGTCTAGATCACCCACGAAGTAAGAGGAACATCATAGTTAGAGGCAATGGAGATAAATCTGAAATGCGAAGCCAAAGTCTTCATCTGGATTCTGCCAGTGCGTACGAAATCAGCATCACCCACAAGCCTTGAGTTTCTGCTTGGCTCTTGGGACGAGGTCGGCATATATTCATTGAATACATCGTGGCTGCTCGTAAATGATAGGACCACGATTCCAAAGCTGCAGTCGACCTTCGTATGTATGTATGCGTAACGTTTAATGCTGAGGATCTGAGAGATACTTGAGGTGGTTTTTTTAAAATTTATAAACTCCGTTCCTTCACCGCGGCCACGTGATTAGTCAAAGCGTCGCGTGAACGTGGTTTGACGGAGTTGAACTTGGTTGTCCTTTCATCAAACTGCTCTCCCGCCGCAAGAATGGCATCTACCAGAATCAAGATTGTAGCAAGACTACGACCAAGGCTTAACGCAGAGCTTGACGATGGCTCAGTCAAAGTTATCCATAGTTCGGACGATACTGGCTCATACAGTGGCAGCGTTATAAGCGTGACCAATCCCAGGGACCCAACACAAGTGTTCAAGTTCCCGTATGTACTCTATATACCGCCTAATACATTACTGGACCTCATTTTACTACTAGGTTTTCAAGCTGTTATGACGAAACTTCGAGCCAAGAGGAAATATTTCAGAATGATGTTCAACCCATGATTGATGTCGTTTATAGTGGCGTGGCAAGTCAACGAAGTTTCAGCGTATCAAAAACCTCACTCAGACTGTGATACTTTTATACTTCTAGACTGTCACTATCTTTGCTTACGGAGTCACTTCATCTGGCAAGACCCATACTATGCAAGGTTCGAAGTCGGAACCAGGTGTCATCCCACGGACAATACGAGTAAGCCGCTCCTCATTCTCTCATTCTCACTTTTCTGACTCTGTATAGGCTATGTTCGATAAGAAAGAAACGATCACCGGATACAATGTCTCGCTCCTCGTGTCGTACATGGAGATCTACAAAGACGAGGTCTACGACCTGCTTGTGACGAGGGAGAATGTGGGTTCGTTTCACTTTACAGACTATCAAGTTTTTCCTTACAAGTCGTACAGGCGCCAAAGCTGCCTGTTCGCGAGAACGATGCGGGCATGGTTTTTGTTGCCAACTTGACTTCTGAACCCATTTCAAGTGTCGAAGAATTTGATGCCATTTACAAGTACGTTTTATTTATCTATATGATCTTCCCATTTTGTGGACTAATCTGACCACAGTCGAGCCACAAAACATCGTTCGGTAGGCTCGACAAACTTAAACCGCGCCTCATCTCGATCACATGCGGTCCTGACTATAGAAACAAGGCTGTATGATCCCTCCGAAAATAAAAGTCCGTGTTCCGATTAAAGCCCACATTTCTGACTTCTGACGTCGCGAGCAGCGCTCATTGGGAAAATAAACCTCGTCGATCTTGCTGGTTCCGAAAACAACAAGCTCACCGGGAACGATCCATCTCGAATGGCCGAGTCGGCAGCCATCAATAAATCACTGAGTGTTCTTGGTCAAGTTGTCCACGCTCTCAATTCGGGCGCAGTAAGTAATAAATGACAATGATGAGCCTCACAAATTCATAGCTCATGATATATACTTAGTCACGTATACCCTACAGAAATTCAAAACTCACCAGAATATTACAGGATGCTCTAGGAGGCTCGTCTATTGGCTTGTTGATTTGCAATCTCGCGCCTGGCACCAAGTTTAGACAAGATACATTGAATACATTGAAGTGGGTTGCTTTCCCAATTGTTATAACTTCCCTAACCATTGTTCAGCTTTGCCGTTCGCACAAAGAATGTCGAAAACAAGCCCGTCATCAACGAGCGTGGTATGTTATCCTTAGCAATCACTTGATGATATCCGTCACCCTGTTCCCAGATAACCGACCGGTCCCTAAACCCCACTTCGCCGCCGTTACAATTCACCCACCTCCTGCCAAACCTGCACCTGCAATAATACAGGCTATTTCGACCGCTGGCTCGAGTTCTGGCGCAGGACCTATGCGCTCACGTCAATCCTTAGTCCCAGTGTCAAGAGTTCCTCGTGCATCGGTCGCTGGTGGGTATCAGCCATTTGTCCTGCCAGGTGCGAGGAAGGGCCTCCCAAGTTTCGCCGAGAAGATCAAGGAAGAGGATTCAAGCGACCGGTCCGGTAGTTTTGGGTTTGGACTCACGGAGAAGGAAATTGATGAACGAGTACGTCCTATAATCTCATCATAATGTAAAACTAATATCCGTTTCTACAACCCACTATAGATATCAAAGGCTGTGGAATCAGAGGTCGCCAGACGATTGGAGGAACGAGAAAGGCAACGCGAAAGAGAAAAGCAGGATCGCCGCGCGTGTGAAGACGAATCGGAGCCCCAACGACCGATCTCCAACGTCACCACACAATCTCCCAAGAAGGAGCAGACACTTCCTTCTGGTGTTCTCACGCCTCTTCTCAAGCGCCACAAAGATCTTGATGACGAACTCAAAGCGCGACTACAGGAGCTGGAACGGAAATAGTGAGCACGTTCTTAGTAACGCGCGCCGTTGCGTTTTTACACCCTTACAGCGAACGCGGAAATAAGGAGACTCAGCTTGCAGATGTACTCTCACCTGTTTCGAAAAAGAAAACTGGTCGAGCTTACGTCGCTCTCGCTCGCGCTCATTCCGAAAAGTCAGTCATCACTATGCCGAAGCTACGCGTATCTCATCATTTTTCAGAGGTGATTTGCAAGTCGCGTTAGATCTTTACCGAAAGGCAGAGAGCTACGTACCCGATAACATCAAGCTGAAGGAAAGGTGGATACTTTTTGTTGTCCATGTTTTCCTTTGTATGTCATCTCAAAGAAAGTCAAGTTTCTGACGCTATTATCTCTCGCCGTGTATTGCTCTATCGTGCAATTTCATGGTTACAGGATCATTGAGATTGAATGGGCCGTCAACAACAATCGGGAGTTTGTGCCATCACCCAAACTCTCAAAGAAGGCCAAAAAGCAGAAGAAGACGACGAAACCCCCTCTCGTTGAGGATGTCGATATGGACGTAGATGGAGAGCCGAAACCTTCCGGCGCTCGGCTCCGTGAGGCCACGTTCGGTCTGGAACTGACGAACACGGGCATCGATAGCCCTGGCAAGATGAAACGTCAACTCGATGTCAACGAGGTTAAAAATGAGGCGGGGACTCCCCCCAAGAAGCCGCGGATGAATGAAAAGGCTGTCGCGAATGTGAACACCGATGATGAAGACTGGGTATGCCTGGCGGCATGACACCTTGGCGTTGACTTTTCTGCAGGCAGAAGCTCTGGTGTTGTAATTTCATTTTCGCAGTAATATTCACTAGCATGTAGGACCCATCATAAAGATTTTTTTCAAGTACATACGTTGTGTGTTACGTTTGCTGTGAGATTTGATGCCGGTCCGTCGCCTTCTTCTCTATTGAAATCTGATACTAAAGCAAATGGGAGTCTTGAAACTGATTTCGGTCAAAGTTGAGCGCTGATGAGAAACATCATACCTGTTGACCAATCACATTATATTCTCATCCATAATGTTTGTCCCACGCAAGTCAGGAGATGTCCTTCGCAATGCTGCGTGTCGTGGGTAGTGATCCTGAAGTCTTCTTGTCCACCTCACTCTCCTCATGTCGGAAATACCTTCATTTTCTTTTCCGTTATCGCCCCTAGAAAAGACCGCCAAAACACATGCTATCTTGTGCACAACGGGCTTCCTCATCCTGCTTCCCATCGGGGCCCTAGTTGCTAGATTTATCCGAACTTTTTCCACTAGGTAATTGATCCATCACACACTGGTAGCAATTCTAGAGAAGCTTATATGTTGCGTCAAGGTGGTGGACTGCTCATTGGCTCATTCAACTTCTCATTTCCGGGCCGGTCATCTACGCCGGATGGTCAAAGGGTCACCAGACGGCACAAATGCTTGACATGGGCCATTTCATCGACACTCATCAGAGAACAGGTCTTGCGCTTTTGATACTCTATGTAGCCCAGCTCCTTCTTGGCGTCTTTATCCACTTCTATAAGTTTCCATCGTTATTTCGAGGACACCGGCCTCCACAGAATTACTTTCACGTATTTCTGGGCCTCGCAATATTCATACTCGCCGCGTTCCAGGTTAATCCATCAATATATGTGAAGCTCCGCCCAATTTATAAGAAATAAAAACAGGTGCACTATGGTTTATATACCGAATGGGACCTCGCTCTCCAGGGATCGCACCATGTTCCACAATCAGCCAAGAATGCTTGGTTAGCGCTGATTATTGTAGGCATAAGGTCACTTCACACTCTGACGAATTCTGACGTCTTCATTGTCGTCGATTAGATATTTTGGAGTCTATACCTTGCCGGAATGACTTTGCTTCCCCGCCAAAGGAAACAGGAACTTTTGGTGAGGGCTGAGAAGAAGTACGAAGACGTACCTTTACATGACTCTCGGAATGTCTCTTGACACATGATCGATGTCTTCTCGGGGGTGTCTATTCTGGTCAGATATGGATACATTTGAGAAGAGAAGCTGACTGCTAGAATAACTCGATGGCCAGAAGGATGGAGAAAGAAAGCATCTAGACAATAGCAGCAGAGAACAAGTATGTCGATACAGCGAGTAAAGCGAAGTCACGAGAGAGTGATACTTTGTCGATACAGAAAGAAATCAATATGTAGACACGGAGAAATGAATCGTCGCTTAAAATACAGACGATTAATTCGGAGATTGCAGTCCCATTCTGGTTTATCCAGGGCGTGGATAGTGCGAATCGTGAGATGGAGAAAAAGTGGTGGGATAATCTCCATCTTCTTCGTTTTTAACGTCCGGCCAGACGGAATCAGACAGAGGGCGATCAGTGGAGTAGGTTCGCGCTGTAGGGTAGCGATAATAATGTTGCCTGTGGGTGGAACTTGAGTCAGGACTAGTGGGGTATGGTATCGGCTGTTGCAGGGATGGAGAATCATGACGGCGAGAAGAAGCCACATACGACGGTTGTTGAAATTCAGACCCATAAGCGGACTGCAAAGGAGGAGGGGGAGGGGGAGGGGAAAGAGACATGGGGGAAGGTGTCCCTGTAACGAATTCGGGAAAGGTATTTGTCAAAAACAAAGCCCCAACAAGTAGAGAACTCGAGTTATGCGCGGGGAAAATTATGATCCCTGAACCCGGGATGTCGTCACTTCCCCAAGAGGCAATGGCAACCTATTTATTATAACATCAGATTCTGTTGTGCAATAAGCCAGCTTCAAATCC
Source organism: Termitomyces sp. K1Ac (assembly GCA_017657355.1). Taxonomy (NCBI): domain Eukaryota; kingdom Fungi; phylum Basidiomycota; class Agaricomycetes; order Agaricales; family Lyophyllaceae; genus Termitomyces; species Termitomyces sp. K1Ac. The sequence continues at coordinate 22,816 of JAGGAS010000029.1, read as the reverse complement.
ACTCACAGTTTGGTTTTCAAAGAGGATGCGAGATAAGGAGCGGAAGGTGGTTTGGCTGACCACGGTGATGTCGGGATCACGATGACGATCTGGCATGAAAGTACACAAAGGAGGGGCATGGCGCTTAACCCAAGCTTGAAAGTCTTTTAGTATAGGATGTTGGATTATTCGAGCAAAGAATTGTGACGGCCAGAGATCTGCCCTGCTGCGAGATAATTGTTAACAAGAGGCACCCACTATAAGTGATTTTTGTACGTACTTTTCTCCGTCAGTTTCGACAGCAGTGACACGGATTGTCTGGCTACTGTCCCTGTCGGAAGTCCGCATCCCGTTCACAGTGAGAACACCTCTCCACGGCCTCTGGTCAGGTACTTGCTGCGAGGGAGGTGGAACAAAAGAGTCGAGATGTGTGGGCAGGCGGAAGACCATGTCCGTGTATCAGGTTTGAAAATCGCAAACGTACGCCTTTAATAGTTTGTACAAGCTGGAAGAATCAGCCGGGTATCGGAGGTTCCTCATCTAGGAAAACGGACCCTAATGGTTCTGAATCGAAGCTTAACAAAGTAAATTCCATCTTGACTCGTTGCCTGGGGACATGGAATAGGTACATAGCGAGGCGAGATCGTCAAGGTACATTCTCCAAATTTACAGCTGTATGGCCGAATGAGATCCAAACAACGAACACTCAAAGGGAACTGACCTTAAAAAACGATACTCCGGGATCTACGATGGCTGTTATGTTTTTACCACAAGCAAACAAATGAAGTTCCACATCATCGCTTATTTTCGTTTATCAGAGCAAGTAGGACCCGGTATACTGGGACTTACGTTGTACGTTTCATTTACTATAGTAAATGATCTCCGTAATAGATTGGTACAAGCTGCCGAATCCTACCTGAGAATTGAGTACCGCCAGGCTTTGCGTTTGCTTCTCGACGTGAGTAGAGAACACCTCTTTCATTGTCTCGATTGTAACTTCATCCGCTGCTTTTGACGATCTCAGCTCCAAGAGTTCTTCCTCGGCTTCCTGCAATTTCTCAGTGGCGATAGCGACCTCTGTCTCCAGGTGAGTTACACGTTGAGACTCCAGGTCCAACTTCTTCTTGGCTTCACCAAACTCCATAGTCTGCTCTACCACTTGTTTCTGGAGCTCTGCTTTGTCCGACTGGGTCGATGATAGCTGCAACTGCAATGCATCGATTTCGATCTTTCCCCCCTGCACAAGAGCCTCAAGCTCCGAGATTCTAGTAGTCTGCTTCTCTAATTCAAGGATATGAGTGTCTTGAGCAGACGAGAGTAGATCATGAGTTGTCTTGAGCTCATTTTCTGTAGCAGATAATTGCTTCTGAAGCTCCTGGGTCGCCGTGCAATTTGTGACTAACTCGTTATGATATTGTTCAGTCAAAGATTCGGCCATCGACAAACGTTGAGCCAGTAGCATAAGCTCTGCCTCCTTCAGTTCAACTTCTGCTACCAATGCATGAGTTCGTTCCTGTTGAGAGTTAAGTTTGTCAGTAGCCGCAATCAACTTTGACTGAAACTCCGCGGCAGTTTTCTCGGCCTTTAACAGATTGTCTGCGGTCGTTGCCAAGCGATGCTTAAACTGATTCACTGACGAAGCCGAGACGGAGATTGTCGCTTGCGCCTTGTCCAATTCGGACAAAAGTTCGCCACGCTCGTCCATAATTGCCGCCAACCGAGCGGCGAAGTCATCGGTGCTCTGCGTTGCAAGAGCAAGTTCTGATCTGAGCGTGGAGGCTTCGGGAGCCTGTTGGGCCAGGGAAATAGCGTCCTGTTTGCCTGTAGCTTAGTGTCAAGTCATTGAGTATATTCTGGCTTGATACCGTGTGAGTTTTGACTCACTTGTGGTATATTGTGCGTACAGCGCAATGAGCCGATCTTTATAAACATTAAGAACTGCTTGAAGTTCGGATTTCTCATCCATGGCCGTCGTCAGCTGGCCTAAAAGAGACTCGTTACTAGTCTCGGTCTCTCTGAGTTTTCCCAAAGCAGATGTTTGCTCGCTGCGAGCCTCGAGAAGTAAAGCGTCTGAGAGATTCTTGGATTGTTGAAGCCCTTGAACTTCCTGGTCGAGAGCTGATATCCTGGTGAGCAAAGCCTCTACCTTTACTTCGAATTCCCTGTTGATTGAACGCTGAGAGTGTAGCTCGACGTCAGCTGCGTCTCGTTGCTCGGCTACCTGAGAGCAATATTTCTGAACCTGTCTCTCTGAATCAGCAAGTCGCAAAGTCAGAGTACCCTTCTCTCGTTCAGCAGTACTGAGCGATTCACGAAGAAGAGCCATTTCGTCTATATCCTTCTCTCGATCTTGGTTCATCGTCTTGATCAATGTGTTACGTTCGTTGAGCTCATGCTCAAGATCAGCGAGACGCATCGACTGTGCAGATTCAAGTCCAGCTTTCAAGCTCTCGAGGTCGCGAAGCGCCGCAATTTGTCGCTCAAAGTCCAGAGCCTTCTCGGTAGCATCGGTTTGGAGCTTCGAAAAACTTGTAGACAAGGTTGACAATCGCTCATCACGTTCCATGATAGCTCGTTGTGCCGCGACAGAGTTCTCTTGAACTTGAGAAAGTTGGGCCTGCAGAGCTTGGATCCTAGCTACTCTAGAGGCTACGTCGCGTTCTAGTTCTATTACCTGGAGTGAATTCAGTGGAGGTCATGGCCGAGTGCATTGTGAACAACCAACCCTCATATCATTTGGACTGGCCGATGTCGCCGTGATTGGTGTCTGAACACGATCTTCTTGTGTTGCAAAGCCGTCGTCTTCGGTACCTGTGGTCTCAAAGATCGCGTCGGAGGCCGCTCCAGGAGAACGCGGAGGTGTTGGCTGTCTGCTTAAAAGAGAGATAAAAGAGCCTGACTGTGTCCGTACAAGCTCGAAATCCCTCGAATGTGTCCGCACCCTGGAGCTTGCTTGCATAGACGCTGTAGGAGACGAGGGTCTGGTATGTCTTGGTTAGATTGTCAGGAAGAAGCACAAGCTTAATCCGCCACGCACATTTCTGGAGTCGGTGGTCTGTAAGGCCGAATCGTCGATGTTATTAGGCTGCTATTGGACCTTGCTTCAAGAAGTTCTTGTTTGATGCGTTCAATCTCCTCTTCTTTCTCCTTAAGCTTGTCGCGAAGCCTCGCCGCTTCTTCTTCCATGTCGATATCGGTCAACGGTGAAGACTCCCGGAGCCACAAACGATTTTCCTTTTCTTTTTGAAGAGCCTGAAGCTCTGCCTGCAGCTATAGAAGCGTCAGCTTGGGATGTATATCAAAGACAGAATCTCAAAATATCTACCTGTAATTTGGTCATTCGTGAATTTTGATGATTGGGGAGGGATGCTACTACGGCCGTTATTCTACGGCGTTTGGACCTAACCGAAGATGGTCCATCTGGACTGTGATCCAGCTCGTCATGACCTTGTCTGACGATTGAAGGACGACCTCGCTTTGTGCCGTAAATGGTTGGTGTAGCTTGAGTGAGATGCCTCCAAATCAAATCTTCAGGGACAGATGCAGGAAATGTGTTGGTCATTGTAGACAACGACTGCCGAGCATCAGCAATACTGTGATTCAGAATTCGTTATGAGTTTTATAATTGAGTGAGAAGTGTTCGGATACTTACGCTTTCTTCCCAGAAGGAGTAAGCGAAATGTTCCCGACTACGCCTTGGGAAGACTCTAGAATACCATCCTCCTCCTACAATCTTGGATTCAAGAAGGATCTCAGGGAAGGGCTCAAAGGATACACACTAGCTTCCGAATCGCTTTGCTAACCCAACTAGACCAATGCGGACCAAGTTTTTCCTTTTTTTCCACTGCGTTTCTCTTCACTACATAATTGAAATTCCGGGCGGATGATGGTCAACATTGGAAGATGCGAAAGCCATGTCATAGCCTACCTTGGGCTCGTATGGTAGCAACATGGATATAATGTTTCTTATGTTCTCTTTGAACTTGAGTAAAAGCGCCAAGTACTCCTGCAATATAATTTCGGCGTCATTCGGGTCATTGCAGTGCACAATGACTGTCAATATAATAGCGTACTTTCAGCGTAGGAAGCTTTAGATGCCTTGTGGGTCTTTTTCGCAACCATAAGTAATGAATCGGTTATGGAGAGAGTAGATGGTGGTGGTTGACTAATGAAAGATATGTGGGACAAAAACGCGTTCTTTCGACTCCGCCATTGTAATTAAGGGAAGTGGCATCACGTGATCGAGACGCGCTCCCGATCACCGCGCGGCAGGTACTGACTCAAACGTATGTACATAGCATGGAGGCAACTTGAGGAAAATATCACAACGGATAGGGGCGATTGACACGCGCCAACGAGCAGATTGACAAATAGGCACAACTCAACTATTGATGCAAAAAATCTAGAGATTTTGGATTCCTAGTGCAGTGTATGGCAAAGTATACAAGGTACCTGCGTTTATAGCGATAGCAATACAGATTTCCGTCATTACAAGGAAACCAACAATCTTGTGTCGTCTGATTGTCCTTTTTCCTTTCCTACCTCAACAATCCCCTGGACGGCTTGACATTGATTGAGTGAACCGCCGCGGGAACTGGCTCGTTCTCCTCAGGAGGTGCCGCAGCGCTCGCCTTCCGGATGCTGACAAGCACCTCCTTGCAGAACTTTAGCTTGTCAAGCAAACGCTGATTGAATTTGAGTGCCTCTGGTTCGACCTCCCCAGTAGACCGCAACGCGAGGGCCATAACATCAGTGAGCTTCCAACGCGTCAGATTATACTCCTTGTCGATGTGCGTTATAACCAGACCATGGGAAGAAAGAACCAGCTTTGTGTGGTCGTAGAAGTTAAACTACATAACGTGAGTACAGTGATTGGATGGGCGAAAAGGGTACACACCTGAAGAACGTCGTGACTCAGCTTGAAGACAATGACGTGTTTCATGCGAAGGTACTTCTGTACCCATTCCATGCCACGGGCACGATCCACGTCCTCAAACGTGTACTCATAATCCCCATGTAGTCGTTCCATGATGTAATGCTCAAAGTGCTTGAGCAGGTACACCTTACTCTTCAACTCTTCCGGGTAGGCATCCACCGTATGCGATTTGCGTACGTAGACCGTGCCCTGGCGACGCGAGGTGATATAATCAAAGTGGCTAGAAACGTTCGCCTTCATAGGTATCTTGTCTATCCAATGAGATGAAGAGGCACGACTCACTGTTTATCAGGGCTCAACACCAAACTGGTGCTGTCGTTGAAATGTACTCCTACGCTCCCGTCCGTCAGAGAAAAGCCGCCCGGCATCCTTCGCATCAAAGGCCAACGTCAGAACATGAGCTGCTGCATCGAAACCTGTTACTTGGGGAGGGAGCTGGCTGGAACTTGGAGCAGGGGCCGGTGGAATCGGCAGGGACTTGGTCGACGAGGCCGCATGTAGCAGTGATTTAGTAGGTGGTGCTACATACGCTTAACACAGGTCAGCTTGACTACAACGCAAGTGGAAGAGGAAGAACTCCAAACCTCCGGCGGCAGGTTGTTCCCTAACAGCCCGTACCTCGCGTTCTCTTTCTTTGCCCTTGGATCCAAGCGACGCGGCACTAAACGCTGGTGGCACATTCTCCCTTTCGCTCGTCCTCATCTTTACTGGCTCTCGCTCAGGCTGCTGAATCTTAGGCTGCTGGTCATCATAATCCTCTTCCTCCTCCCGTACCGGCGCCATCTGCGCCACAATACGTGCTTTCTGTGCCTCCAACTGTTTCTTACGCACCCGTTGTTCCTCAACGAGGTGCTCTTCTCTAACACGTCCGAGTCCAGCAGGCCCTACCAGCCCGCCTTCCTCCTCTATATCATTCATCGGTGCACGCATAGTGGACCTGCGCAAGGGACTCTCTCTCGCGGCGTGAAGCTTCCTAAGCAGTGGCATTTCCTTTGACGCACCAGATTGTGATCCGGCCATAAGAAGGGGTTGCCTCGCTGAGCTAAGGAGAGCGCTGATAGGAGAGCCAGGCTGCACAGCCTTTTGGAACTCTTTCTCCTGCTGAGCGACGGTAGAGGTGATTGACTTGGGGGGCTCAGCCGACGATGCGGGTGCTTTGGGGACGGCGATCGACGTCACTTGATCCTCGTCCATGAGCGCATAACGCCTGAGCCGCTTAAGGTTGCTCTGTGATTGTGCTCGCGTGATATTGCGGAAGTCGGGTGGCGCATCGTGTGCGGAGGTTGGAATATAATGCGGAACGGTACCCTGAGTGAAGAAGGGGTTCTCCACAATCTCATGTAATGTGGGACGCTCTTGTGGGTTCGGCGTCAAGATTTGCTGGATGAGGGCTTGGGCGTGTCCAGAGACCCTGCGTTCTGGGGGAAAGTCATACTCGTTGTTGCGGATGCGCTTGTAGATTTCTTTCACTTCGGATGTTTGAAATGGTGGTCGACCAATGACAAGGGTGTACAGAATGACACCGATAGACCAAGTGTCTACTTCGAAACTGTGGCCATTAACGGTGTCGAAGAGGACTTCTGGCGCAATGTAATTCGGCGTCCCACAAATGGTCTTCTTACGCTCGCCAGGGTTCTCGATGAGGGCAGCGAGCCCGAAGTCACCAACCTTAAGGTTCATATTGCTATCGAGAAGGAGGTTTCCGAGTTTGAGATCGCGATGTATGACCTGATGGGTGTGCATGTAGTGGCATGCACCCATAAGCTGGACCATATAATAACGAGCCTCGGGTTCAGTGAAACGGCGGCGACGACGAAGCAACTCCATCAGCGACCCGCTGGGACAGAGCTCAAGAGCCAAGTATACATGTTCGTCGTCCTCGTAACAGTCGTGAAAGCGTACAATGTTGGGATGGTCGAGAGAGCGGTGAATCTTAATTTCTGCGTACAACTACAAAGGGATTAGTTACACTGGTTTGTAACGAACGTTTCAGACTCTCTCACTTTTGTTTTAGCTTTTTTGGTCTTTAATGACGATTTGGAAACTACTTTACATGCAACACGGGCGCCGCTTGCTTCTTTGACTTCGTATACTCGAGCGAATCCACCCTACGTAGAATTAGAGATAGTTCGGGCTAGTATACAGCGACACATACCTCGCCCAGAAAGCCAACTCGGCTGAATAATACTGCACCATTCTTATCGTAAATTATCTTTGGCGGCGATGGGGGAGTGACCTTTGCAGTCTGACGAGGCAAGGGGGGTGAGGGGGGTTGTTTCTCTGGGGGCTGAGGCTTGAGAGTCGGCTGTTGGTGGTGGTTGACAGCGTTGGAAAAAGGGTGTCGCCTTGAGGATGGAGCTGGGATGGGTACTCTGTTGTATTGCTGTGCAGAATAGTGTGCCATGGCCTAACACCAGTTGGAACACTTGTCGATGTACGGAGAAAGCAGGAAACTATGCAAACAACTGGCCATCAACCAAAAACGAGGCAACCGCGTTGTACATCACGTGCTGGTTCATCTGTCACGGGACCGCGTGCGGCTGCGGTGCCTCTTGATGAAGTTTCTATGAAGTTTAAAGCCAGCGCTACTATGTATGTATTTCCGGAATCTACTGTGTATTATTCCTCCGATCCACCTACTAGAGATCGATTCTAGTCCCATTCTTGTCCATACACTGGTACCAAACACTGCAGGGAGGATACGGTCCACTTGGCTCATCCCCAGCGTCCTTCAGAACCAATGCAATGACACCATGCGGAGGTACATCATGCGCCGTAAATGTGCGCACGGCGGTGCCATTGTTAGTATGTGTCCAGAGATCGCGGACAGAATATTGACGCCCAGCACGGATCCATGGAGACTCTGTGAGTTTGAAAGACATCGTCGCAGGCTCGCTCAGAGTATTTAGCTTGATTATATGGTCAGCTATGACGACCGACAACCACGTAACCCACTTGAAAGACCCACCAACATAATAACAGTGCCATATTTGCTGGGTCCGCTCCAATATTGTGCAGGGTGTGTGCTGTTGCTGGTCCAGTCAGGCTGAAGGACAGTTAAGAAGCACTGAAAGGACACGCGCCCACAAGATAAACACTTACGTTGATACCCCAGCGGAAGGGCGAAATGCTCTTGCCAATGACATCGTCCTGGTTAATAGCGAGGATTTCCCTGTTCTTGAGTACCTCAAGAGTATCGGATCTGATGGCGGATAGCTATGAACTGTTAACTCTCATTTCCGAAACTAGGCCATGACATAAAAGCGTACGTTGGTTCCAATCTAGCCAAAGGTTAGCTGACATACGAAGGTAGTACAACGGGCGACATTTACAAAGAGGGGGGATTTCATCAAAGCCCAGGCCGTAAAATGCGACTTTTCTTCTTCGTGAGTCAGGTCACCATTTCCGCTAAACTTAGCAATTAGTACAAGCTCATCCAGAACGCGCCAAAGCATACAGCTGAAGCTGTACACAAGGCTTGAGATCGACTAAAACCCATCGAAATTCAGAAAAGCCTACCATATCAAGGTCATTGCGACCTCCAAAATCAGTTGCTTGGGTAATAAAAGAATTGCTGAGCTACCGTAAATATCACGCTCGAGGTGAAGAATAAGTTTCAATAGGATACTAACAAGTTGATGATGCTGGCAAGTGAATTCCATTCCGGGGCAATATCTCCTGTTGTCTGTAGGAAGAGACGTCATCGTCACTGTGACTATCCATGAGAAAACAAGTCGCCATACCCGCCAGCTTTGGCCCATGGTGGAAGCCCAACTCATAAAAAGGTATACATAAACAGATCCGAGTAGTAGAGCACAGAGACGTACAGCCAGACTTGGCTCTGTAATCGCAATAATCAACTATCAGGATGGATTTATCAACGATAGAAATCGACATACCCATCCCCAGCTACAGAGGGAGAATATTATTGGTGTTTTCCTTTCAAAAGGCAGCAATGGTGTTAATCGCATCAGCCATCCTCTGGAAACCTATCGCAAAGGTTGTAAGTCCAGGCAGAACAAAGCTGATCTTCAGGAAAACTTGCGCCCAATGGATCCCTCGCGAGTTTCGTTGTCGAAGGGAACTATGTACGTATTCAGTCACAGCACAGTGGGCGGCAACTTGAAAATAACTCACTAGCACAATTGTCGTATCTAGATAATTATTCGAATCAGCAAAGAAGGCTTCCAAAGAGTCGTCGATATACTTGGCATTACTTCAAGTAATCGAAGCCCCAGTCATAGAAGGTTTTAGCATCCCGCATCTCATTACCAAAGGAACCAGGATAGCCCGCACAGGTGAACCAGCCAGAGTCGCTGTACTAGACATTTCGAAATCGATGATATGTCTGAATTGCGTGCTTAGTTGAAACTTACAATTCCAGCTTTACTGGATCACGAGTCAGGCTACAGGTTACAAACGGTAGGGTAAAAACAAGCTTCTCACAAGCCAAGAGCGTGAATCTCGTCAGTAAGATTATTCATGCCTCTTTTGAACCTTACGGTATCTATACAACCATAAGTAGCTGCATCGAAGAACACTAAAGTAAGATAGTACCTTCAACAATGAAACCGTCGGCGGAACGAGTTTTTTCTGCATAACAGTCGTCGATGTTGATGTAGCTATATCCCACCTCCTGGGAGTCACAATACGTAAGATATAAAAGATACATCACTGGGAAGGAGAAACATACTTGAAGCCTAAGAGACTTGATCAATCTCGCGTCGGTGAGAATCAAATCCTCGTCGATGTTGCACTATGAACATTCTTGTAAGCTTCGTGGATGCCGCAACTTCTTGTCCAAGGAATGCAACACACCTCATATGCATTCCACGCTGCATACGGTTTTGAACAATGAGCAAAATCGACATGGAGGGGTGATACGTACTTTTATAGCCTAGGGCTGTCGAGAATGAGGATCTGAGCGTCTGTACAAGGTTTCAGATAATTCTAGCTCCATACCAGGAAGCCGGCCAAGTTGAGTATTTGAGCTAGATGGATACAGTGCACCAGCAGTGGCGTCCCAAAGCTGACGTGTAAATGTGGCAGCATATAGAAAGACTTGATCCAAGAGCATGCTCAGGAGCTCTGGTGAGAGGTAACCGGGTGGGTTTGTTTGATCGGCATCAACCCGGGATAAGCCCACTTACGTCCCAATACTTCAGTGTCTTGTCCAAACTGCCGCTGACCAGCCCTCGCCCGTCGGGCGTGAACGCAACACTATACACGCTGTCCTTGTGCCCGCGGAGGCGCTCCACAAGCTGGGCAGTCGCCACGTCCCAAATGCGCACGACAGTGTCCAAGGAGCCAGCAGCGACGAACTGACCATTTGGAGAAATTGCGACGGATGTCACACCGGCGTCGTTGTTGAGCGAGTCGGGGTCGTTAATAGTGAGTACCTTGGACGACCCCGTATCCATGTCCCATATGCGTGCTGTCTTATCGCCCGACCCCGAGACAATAAGGCGTCCATCAGATGAGAAGTCGAGGGAATAAATCTCTTGTTGATGACCGTCAAACACATTACGAATACGCTTCTTCTGTATATCCCAGATCTTCGGAGAAAGAACAAACATCACCGTCAATTTTCAAGAAGTCTGAGACAAAAAAAAGCATACCCTGATCTGTTTGTCCTCGGCGCCAGTAGCAAGGTACTTCCCGTCTGGGCTGAAACAGACACTACGGATATACAAGTCGCCTGACTTCCCAGCTGCTTCGTCCACAAGAACACTGGAAAATGATGCAAACAAGTTACTGATGAGATACATCCCAAGATGGGAAAATCAAATTTACTCACCAAGTCTTGGCGCCGGTTTTCGTATCGTAGATTTGGGCTGTGCGATTACATCCCGTGGCCAGGTATTTGCCATCGTGTGAGAACCGAACACAGCACACGACACTAAACAAAGAAAAGAAGGAGAGTTATTTTCAACAAGATAATGAAAAAGAAGACCAGAATGGATGTGGTGTGCCTATGATAGCAGACTCTGAGTAGATGGCTGACATACCTCTCGTGCATAAGGGTGTGAACAAGACTCACGTCAAGCACACGCTTAACGCCGGGATTGAAGATCGCGAACCAGTCGCTGCCCTCTTTCTTGAACTCGGGAGAGATGCTATGGATATCCAAGTCATCCGGGATACCTGTGGAACCGGGCTGAACGGGTACGAGAGTTCCGGAATGAGGCGGCGGCTCCGTCAACGCAGGAGGATTACTGGACGAACTCGGTCCTGGAGGGGGATAAGACGACTGTGTAGGAGGAGGAGGCAAGCCGGGCCCGCCAGGTGCTGCCGAGGTGGATGAAGGCGGTGGTGGGAGTTTGGGCGTCATACCAGGTCCAAGTGAAGGGCTAAAATGATCTGTTGGTGTATATGAGCAAAAGCTTTTTATATATGTTGTGCTGTTGAGAATTACCTGGACGATCAGTCTTGATGCGGTCTTGCTTAGGGCGCTTGGGATCTCGATCACTGAGCCCACGCTTGAAGTCAGAATCAACAACCCGATTGTCTCCCCGTGCTCTATCGCGTTCACGGTCACGATTATCAACTTCTCGTTCCCTATCCATGCGATCTCGCTCTCGTTCCCGCTCCCTTTGCTCTCGTTCCCTTTCCTTGTCTCGCTCTCGTTCCCGATCACGAGAATAATACGGGTCATTGTTATATGGCTGGGAGCCGGCACCAATTTGAATACCCGGAAGGGGATTCGAAGGACCAGCGGGTCCAGGGATGCCGATGGAACCAGGACCCACAGGAGGATGAGGCGGGGCTCCTTGTCGCAAACCATGGAGCTCGCTACGCAAACGATGGACTTCTTCATCGTATTGAGTGCGGATTTTGTTGTGCTGGCTCTCGAGGTCATAGAATGATTGGTGTATTTTTGTTAGTTCGCCGACTTGGGCGGCAACTGACGATGATCGGCGAGAAGTACATGGATTGAGCTGACGGGGTTACTCGTGAGCAGGACGGAACACACCTTTCGACTCCAACTCATCCCTCTGGCTCCGTATATGGTTCAGCTCCGTCACCACGGCATCAAACTCATGTCGGATTGCGTCAAACGAGTCGTTGAGACGTGCATGACCCTGCTGCTGGCTTGATCCCTGCGTTGGAGGTCCTGAGGGCTGAAGGGTCCTGTGCTGTGAAATGGGGCGATTCATTGAGCATCGGTGTTGAAAAAAGGTTGGATCAAGGCAAGATAACGCGTGGCCGACCCACACGTGCCCCGGAGGTTATGAAATGACACGGAAACGTCACAGAGCAGCGGAAGCCTCGGGACAGCGTGACGACGAGAGCTACTCCCGGCGCAGAAGCAGGCCTGGAACAAAAAAGGGATAATGAAGATCAGGAAATTAAACACACGTTGTATATTGTGCTGGACGACATTGCGGGGATAGTCGTCGTTGTGAGTGGTGGAGAGGGGACGAGGAGGAGATCAGAGGAAAGAGCGGGAAAAGTGGTTGTTGGTGAGGAGCGGTCTCCTTTTATAGGACGAGCTCTACGCCGGATCCTTGACAAGCTGATCACCACTTTCCCACACACTTGCCGCCGGTACGCTTTTATGGAAACAACAACAACGAACTGCGGGGCCCGCGAGTCCTGTCATGGAAGCCTATCATTCTACATAATGTATGTATGTATGCACATATCTACCGTTAGTTTGGTTATGATGCCACGGAAAAATGGATGCAAGGGAAACGCATACATATGACGACGCCCCTTCACGCGGGCAGGGCGTGGCGCCCTGGAGGCCTCTGATTTGACTTGACTTGATGGATGGCTGTTCCTGGTCCCCGCCCGGCAGCGTCCATCCAGATCGGGTCCATCAGGATCCCTGCCTGTCACCCACTGCCGAATGATTCCGTGCTCCTAAAAAAGCTGGCCCCCGTTCGCGGCTCGGACGTCCCCACATGGAGAAAAACCACTAAGTATGTATTCAATTGGCTAGATTTGAAAGCAATTAACCTTTTCTCAGAGGCAAATGCTGATTGGACTTTGGCACGCATCTGTGGCCGCATATGGTCCATTCCAAAGCATTTCTGCCACGCCACTGGTCAGCGAAGCATGAAAGACCCTCAAGGAGATGTGCTGCGTTCTCGACTTGGAAACGGCGAACCTCGCCCATGCTGCCTTCCTTCCCTTCTGACACGTCACGGTTCTTTGTTTGCTCTTGTTTTCCAATAGCTTCTCCACACAGCCCCTGCACCAGATCCAAGGGGCCAAGATCATGGTTCTTGATATCAAACGACAAGGGACATCCACGTGTGTCGCAGTGTGGGTGACTCCGAAGAACATGAAAATCGTCACTAGGTGTGAGCTTCGAGTCCTCTTTGTGGTCTAGTGTCTGTGTTCCCCGTCATTGCCGTTCAACGGCCGGCGCCACATTCCGATCATGGGCTCACCTTCAAAAACATTACCATTTCCCTAACCTGGTCGCATCTTTCCTTGTCGACAACAACGCATCTCTGTTCTACACACCTTTTTAACGGATGATTTTGCCGTATCATCAACTTTGCCCCACAGTGTCTGGTACATATCTATACTGTGTCACATTCAATTCATTGCACGGACTCTTCAGTCCCGATCACGGATCCGCCCATCATGGAATACTCCTCAACGATATGTATGCATCATGAACTCTATTCTCTTTCCCAACGTATCGTCTCAGACTTGTCACGATAACAACTCACTTCCGACGTGTTCATCCTCCAGCATCTCACCAATACCAATCTGCTCTCATGGTAATCGACAGATTGGTCGTCTTGACAGATACAATATATACTTAGACAACGATTTTTATAATCAGAGTTGCATCGGATCAGGATTCCCGAATGCATATGTGACTCATGTCCTACCATGTCGTCAACACTCTGTTACAGCTACGCAAAAGCTTCGAGGCAAAAAACAATTGATTTACAAGCTCACCTCGGCCATACCCGCGCAGCACAAACCACATGTCCCAGGACAGCTTATGCAAAGACAATCGATGATTGCGCTTCTAACTTTAACTTCCTCTTGCCAACTCTGTCTTTCGCATGTATATCCACTCTGCCTATTCCGTCACAAATTGTCATATCAAGAACCGTCATGGGATTCAAAACGCACCACCCTTCAATCACTTAGCCTCACGGCTAAGTATCCACGATTTCACATTAACATGAGAGATCGATCCATTTCAGATCCCGAGTCTCTTCCCGCGCTTTCAATGGTCCTGACACAAGCTGTATGCCTTATACGAATATGGATAGCACTTGTTTGTACCCTGAATAGCTTCCCTGTTGGCAACATTGTCCGACTCGCACTCAACCAGCAAATTGGTTCTCCATGACGTTATCCTTTCCTATTTATCTTCAGCGCTGATTTCGGTCCGTTCCGTCACAACATGACTTCCGCAGTGACACCCAAAAAAAAGTTTACTGATTTCTTCTGTAAAGCTTCACATAAGTATGCAACCCACGTCAATCATTACGAACCCTCGATCATGATTGTTCAAATGGTCACGACCCCGACCGCGCTCGAAAGAGAACGAAAAAACTGTGTGTATGATCCTCCTATCAAACCGCTCCCATCTCAAGTTTTTCTCATGGTATGACGCAGCAGAAAGCGTCCGTGGATCTTCATTTACTGCCACTCACGCGAAGTGATAACATCAAAAAACCAAATATAAGCTTTCATCAATTTTGTTCAAGCCGCCTGTGCCGTATGATATTCTACGGGTGATACCCAGTCCTGTTCTCTGGAATGCCGCTCTCCCGGCTCTGCCAGCGAATGATGTCCAGTCACGACCCCGACTGCGCTCGAAAGAGAACAAAAAAACGGTGTGTATGATGCTCCTATCAAACCGCTCCCATCTCAATTTTTTCTCATGATTGGAAAAACTTGGGTACGCAGCAGAAAGCGTCCGTAGATCTTCATTTACTGCCACTCACGCGGAGTGATAACATCAAAAAACCAAATATAAGCTTTCATCAATTTTGTTCAAGCCGCCTGTGCCGTATGATATTCTACGGGTGATACCCAGTCCTGTTCTCTGGAATGCCGCTCTCCCGGCTCTGCCAGCGAATGATGTCCAGTCACGACCCCGACTGCGCTCGAAAGAGAACAAAAAAACGGTGTGTATGATGCTCCTATCAAACCGCTCCCATCTCAATTTTTTCTCATGATTGGAAAAACTTGGGTACGCAGCAGAAAGCGTCCGTAGATCTTCATTTACTGCCACTCACGCGGAGTGATAACATCAAAAAACCAAATATAAGCTTTCATCAATTTTGTTCAAGCCGCCTGTGCCGTATGATATTCTACGGGTGATACCCAGTCCTGTTCTCTGGAATGCCGCTCTCCCGGCTCTGCCAGCGAATGATGTCCATCTTCAAAAAAGTTCCTCAGCATGTCGTAATAAGTATAGCTTAAGCCTCGCGTGTGCCACGTGGACTCTTCGCCCCACCAGCCTCATTCGCGGCACGTTGTCAAGAGCATCGATCAAGTTTTCTCGCACTTTTAATGAATGTCAGTTCTCTTGGTAATCTTTCTCTCTCACAAACTTCGCGAAATTCTGATAGTCATCGACCAAACCTAGTCGAATAGTACTCAAATCCCGACGCACACGGTGAATCCAACGGCCTCCCGCACGGACCACAAACATGCCAACCTTCGGAGCTCACGCCACCCACTCGCTTAGTACATCATTTGCCCTCAGCCACAATATGATCCCTAGCAGGAAATTGGCGCCCAGCTTGATGCGATCAATATACCTATTTGAAAAAGCTGCAACGTACTAGACTTTCAGCAGTCATTCTTTGAGATATAATCTAGACCGTCGAACAATGGGTTGAAACTCTCTACTCAAACAGTAGAACATCTTCGGACCCGACTTGTGTCGCCCAGGTGAGTTGATGACAGGTCCTATGCATGTTTTGAGTTCTTCTGGGCTTATGAATGCCCAACCTATATCCGTTGGTCTTCTTTCACTCCGTCTTATCCAATGGTGTTGATCATGAAGTTCCTAGCTATGACATTCTGCATCGTCACAATTCTTAGTCACATTGTGCCCTCATTGGTATCGGTTCAACTTGAAAAGAGGGTCCAATCCCATGGTATTGACGTCTATGCTTATCACCCGAACGTAGACTGGGCCAGCCATGCGGGGTGACTTTCGCGTACATCAAAGCGACAGAAGGAACAAGTAAGCCTTATTGATTGAAATTCGATTGAAATCTGCATACTTAACTCTACCATGGCTGAGACGTCACGGGTCTCTCTGGACAATGATTGGTTGTAGTTGATATTTCCATCCCTCGATAGATACCCAGGTCACGGGGGGCCTTGCACCGCTTTCTGACACGGTGGTCCCAAGGTGGCCCTTGCACAACTGACGGGAAAATTTGCATTGGGAAATAATCTTTTGTTAGGCTCCAGGAACCCTCTATATCATCTTTCATCTACTAGAAATTTGTTGGTTGGATGGAAGCTATTTTGCTTTGTTCGGTCTGAATTTTATGTTTGTTGACATACACTGCCTCCTCGACAACAGACAACATGATAGGCTGATTACGTACCAAATCCAGTGGACCAAGAGGTGTTTGATAGCGATTATGTGAGGTTGAAACAATCAGTACCCATCCCTCTCTGTTTGTTGGGATGTCCTGAAAGATAAATTACGCGGCCCGGGACCGCGCTATACTATCCCCACAGTGTATACTACATATCCTATCCTCACACGATTTCAGCGTGGCGCAAGGCTAGGTTATACAAGCTTCGACTTCAATGAGACTATCCGTGTTCTCGTTTTAATATTCCTTGTTTTTTTTTCTTATTTTTTCTTCTTATCCTAGTGATCTCGATTTCCTGCTCAAGTTACTGTTGAACCTTATTTGACAATGAGTCTGGAAAAATGATCCCGTGAACACGATTAGGGGCCTCGTGTGATAAAAGCCAATGCGAATGAGTGTCAACCGGACCATGCGGATCCCCGCTTCTATTAAGAGCGCACTGCGTACCGGTATATCGCTGAAATCAGAAAATTAGAATCACAATAGTGTATATCTTCAACACATCTATGATCACTGTCTTGATCAGAAAACGCCAATAACGTTAATAAATGTAGCACTCTGCACTCGGCCTTAATTTTGCTTGATATGACATGACGCGCAATACTTTATTTGTCGTACAATTAACAATCTACTGAAGGATAATTTTATGGAAGATTTGTCGACAAACCACGTTCTATTCTTGAGTTTCAAGTCTGTGATTAGGCCTTGGAACTCCTAGCTTCCGTGTCTCACGATGAAACTATCTTATGACTCGGGCTGAGTAAAGACATCCCCCTCAACCATGACCTCAAACACCACCACCTCCCAAGTCCAAGGTGTAGCTGCTGCCCTTGCCTCAGCTGCCCCAACGCGGACTGCACTATCTCAATTCAGTCTGATCAACCGTGTTGCCCTCGTTACAGGAGGACACCGCGGTATCGGTCTCGAAATTGCGCTTGCGCTGGCCGAAGCGGGCGCAATCGTCTACTGTCTCGATCTCCCGAGCAAACCTGATGATGAATGGATGAAAGTCCAAGCCTATGCCGCACAACTACCACTGTTGAGCGGAGATTATCGTGGCAGGCTTGAGTACATCTCTGGCGATGTTACAGACCAAGCTGGAATTTGGAAGATTGCAGAGGAAATTGCCACAAAGGAGGGCCGTCTTGATGTCTGCTTTGCGAACGCTGGTATTCTACGCAGTGCTGAATGTTTGGAGTATCCAGCAGATGAATTCAGAAAGGTTCGATACTACAGTCATTGTCGTAGATCCTCATTGACTGGTTATAGCTCATTGATATCAATGTAAACGGAGTTCTCTTTACTGCGCAGGCAGCAGGAAGGCAAATGGAGCGTTTGGGAATCAAGGGAAGCATTATCTTGACTGCGAGCATGAGCGGTAGCATTACCAACCAGGTATATTGAATATTGACCATGAAGCTTCAGAATGCTAAGGCTTATATGCTTGACGACAGAACCAGCACTGGGTTGCGTATAACACGAGCAAATCCGCTGTTGTACAGATGGGGCGTTCTATGGCATGCGAGCTCGGAGTGAAGGGCATCCGTGTGAATACAATGAGCCCGGGCTACATCTACACACAGTAAGACACTGTGTCGTGAGCGACTGATTTGTGGCAGCTGATTTCAAATCAATAGGATGACACGCAATTTCCTCGATACCAAGCCACACCTTATGGCTGAGTGGACTACACAGAACCCTTTGGGCCGCCTCGGACGGCCCGACGAACTTCGTGGTGTGGCATTGTGGCTCGCGAGTGACGCTTCGACTTTCTGTACTGGAAGCGAGTAGGTGACATGCTGCCATGTTGTTTGGACAGTGATTTGATGCTTATTGCTCAGCATAATTGTCGATGGCGGACACCGCGCTTGGTGAATGAATAAAGAAACCAATGTAACAATAGTTCTCTCCCTTTCCGTGTCCTATGATTGCTGCGAAGCCTCCAGTCATATGAGCCATAAACACAGATAAATGATGATACCTATTCCGATGTACATTGAGCTTCCAAAGCCCGGAGGGCACCAATCACCTCGTGATGTATTCTTTTTCTTGGGCCAAAATCCTGGCGCAACTTATTGTTCATCATTGCCTCGGCCTCCAGAGCTGGCTTCAACAGACCCGCCCTCACAAATCCTCGGATGACGCGTTCATACATCCATGGACCAGCCGGGACACAAATCACCCGTCCATCGAACCACTTCATCTCCATCTTCCTGGACTCGACGTGTCTGAGCAGCGCAAGTGCCTTCTCCTCACGTCCTGTAAGAGCTAAAACCCCTGCCAGCGTTTCCACTTCTTTCGAGTATGGAGCTTTGCCTGAATCTCTCAAAACACGGACTGCATCGTCGGGGGCACCGCATTCGCCGAATGATGCTATGAACGCAGGGCGAACCTCGTATGCCTCAATGTGGCTCACCTTCTCCAAGCAATATGATTCGTACAAGACCCGTAGCGAAACAAGAGGGTCGGGAAGCGTGTGTATCAAACGGACTATTGATTTGAGCACTATCCAGCGCTGAGAGAACGGCAACTTTGGCAATGCAGTTGGAGTTGTGAACTGTTGATGAGTTGCGATAGCAGACAGCATATCAGGAAAGAGGCCCGGAAGCCCTGCCTCAACATTCAAGTATGCGAGGTAAAGCTTCAGTACCACATCATATTGTTTCTGGCGAAGGTGGTACCTGAGTTCACCCTCCAACCAAGGGATACTACAGTTCGGTCCAGCGATCAATGCTCGTTCGCGAAGCCACTGCGCGATGCGCGAGCCACCGTCTACCCGACGGAGACGGGAAAGGAAGATAGTGACATTGGAGGCGGAAACATTCCGTGACTTTCGAAGTTGGCGATTGATAAAGCGAATTTCGACGGATACATTATGCCTGGAAAGC
Source organism: Termitomyces sp. K1Ac (assembly GCA_017657355.1). Taxonomy (NCBI): domain Eukaryota; kingdom Fungi; phylum Basidiomycota; class Agaricomycetes; order Agaricales; family Lyophyllaceae; genus Termitomyces; species Termitomyces sp. K1Ac. Next base: position 3,467 of record JAGGAS010000029.1, on the reverse strand, counting down.
ATACGAACGGTGGAGAATGCTTCTGATAAGTACGATGGTTTTCGAACATCCAGAGGAGTCGCCTCGACGTCGCTCGGCGGTGCTGTCATCCCAGGTCGTGGAGGACGGATTCTCCGATCTAGTATTGACAACTCTTCCGTGTGTCCAGCATCTCGTAAGGCATTGGTAAGGAGGGTACGAGTGCCGGTACTAAGTTCGAACTCCGGATTTTTTGCCAAGATGGACATCGCATGAGACAGCCATCCCGCGTAGCAACAAACTTTGATGGAGAGGTCGCGGAAGTGATAGGCCGAGTGCATCAAATAAGGCGTAGTTGCTGAATATTGCAGAATCGCCCGCTCCATGTCGCGTAACCAGATGGTTCCAACGTTGACAGGTGCATATCGAATTAAGACAGGGAGTGTCTCATTCAACACAGGCTGAATATACCCTTTAGTCGCGGACAAGTGTCCGAAGATTAAAATAATAGGAAAGCGAGTGGAAGGGGATGCAAATAAGATGCGCCTAAGGTCTCGAAAATAGTCTGCGTCGGTCTCTAACAGAGGTGGACAGGACTGATCCATTGGGTGACGTGATGGAACGAGGGAAAACCAGGTATGGAAATCCGATAGGGTGGTCTCAAGATCATCCCAGCGTAGACAAGAGATCGCAGCCTGTTCATATATAGGATGAGGTGTAATTTCAATGTTTCGGAGGACGATTTGTGTATGAAGTTGTTGTGCAGCTTTGAATTTTCGATAGTTAACAAATTTCACCAGTAATTCATTCAGATACTCGGGTGTTTGGTGATCCTTCTTGGGCAAGTACAACTGTGGTACTGTGGTATTTCGAGAGAATAGATGTGTCGCGGCGGACTTTGAGGAGTATGAAGCATCCCACGAAAGTCGGGTTGCGAGGTGTCGATTATAAGAATTGGTGAGTGACCTCGCAAGGCCAGCATTGCAGAACTTGCTGCATGTCATGACATATCTACGTACAATGATTATGATAAAACCGAGACGAAAAATAAAACACTCACTATACATATCACAAACGCAGCAACTTGAATGAGGTGAGGTAAATGTGTCGACTTGATTACATAAATTTTGCTGAAAGCATGGTCATTGTCACCCTCGTGACAGAGTTTCCTCTGTAATTACTATGCATATGCCCAAGCAACTCTAGTTGGAACTAGATTTGACTTTCAGGACGTTGGGTCGGCCTTGCATACTATGTGCATGCCCATCTCAATTCTGTGCTTGCGTATCTTTGCACTTTCATCTGCTCGCATATTATGAAACCTGTGGTGCAACAGTTTCCGAAGTTTATCCGACACTTAACTTGAAATTCTCCACACTTCTCTGCATTCTACCATCTCCTTTGCTTCCTACTTCCTCAGAAAGCATTTTCTCTGCGTTTTCATGTCAGAGATACCAATTGAGCTCCCTGTACGCCGCGAGACTTTGCGAAAGCAAGCTCTTCAGGGGTTTGCTGTCCCTATCGTCGGGACAGATGCTTCAACCACTCCTGCCAGTGTCGAGCGCCCAGCCAAGACAAGAAAGCAGGTTTTGGCAGGTCATATACATTTTCTTGCATGCTGTGTACCCTTGTTTCTTGCAGGGTGGAATGACGGCACCCTCGGTCCCCTCTTGCCACGGATTCAAGCGGTATACCATGTACGTTAACTAGTCTCTGCTCAACGAAAGCCTCAATCTGGCCCTCCCTAGGTCAATTTCTCAGTTGTATCACTTTTGTTTGTTTTATCTTGCGTGGTGAGTTGCATAGTTCGTATCCTGTATTATATGTCTTAACTTGTAGGGCTTCGTCGGTGGCGCATTAATGAATGTGCCATTGTCGGACAAACTTGGATTTGGCAAGGTGAACTCGTCAATCTCGATCACTCCAAGTGCTTATACTTCCTGCTTCAGGTCATGATGCTAGGTATTTACCCTGACTAGATGTGTTGAGTTAGGCTAATCGTTCTTAGGCTCGATCTTTCAACTTGTTGCTTTTTCCCTCATGGCTCCTGCTCTTCCATTCCCAGCACTTATCGTAGCATATGCGATTAACGGTGTTGGGATAGCCATGCAGGTGATCGTGGTAATCCTATACAGCCTTCCAAGTTAAACTGTACTGCAGGATGCTCAAGCCAATGGATTTGTAGCGAGTTCCGATACAAATACAGAAGTAAAAATGGGTGTACTGCATGCCGTATATGGTGCGTTGGCTCGGAGCAACAAGAATCATATCAAATGAAGTAATGAATGATAGGTGCGGGCGCACTCTGCTCGCCTCTTGTCTCAACCCAGTTTGCACAGATGAAACGTTGGTCTTTCTTCTATTTCATATCCTTGGGACTTGCTATCATCAACATTGTCGTTCTCGTTTACGTCTTCCGTTTCAAACGTCAAGACGGTGGGGCAAGCTTCTGGATGATGCATTCATAACTCTGATGTCTTTCTTTCCAGAATGCCTTAGAGAGGCAGGGCAAGTGATACCTGCACGCTCCATCACTGAGCAGTTCCCCAATGACAAGGGCACATTCCACCAAATTCTCAGCCATAAAACCGTGCACTTACTCGCATTCTACATTCTTATATATGTCGGTGTCGAGGTCACGATTGGCGGTGAGAGTCTTGATCTTTCTCCTATGCATAATTGATCCAGTGTTCGTTCCTAGGCTGGATCGTCACCTACATCATTCAAGAAAGGCAAGGTGGTCCCTCGTCTGGGTACATCTCCGCAGGTTTCTTTGGTGGTAAGAATCAAACTAATCAGCGGCATCCCGGTTTTCTCAGTCATTCTACATAGGTCTAATGATCGGTCGTGTAGCTCTTCTATGGGTCAACAAAAAGGTCAATGCCATTTTCATTATGGGAAGGAACATTTTCTGAAGTCCATCGCTGTGTTAGGTTGGTGAAAGACGTGTAATTTTCCTTTACGCCCTCCTTGCCATTGGGTTAGCCTCCTTGTTCCCCATGATGTCTCTTGATTGATCTATCATGCCACCTTCACCAGGCTCGAGATTGTTGTCTGGTTCGTCCCTTCTCTCATCGGCAATGCTGTAGCTGTCTCCTTTGTTGGTATCCTCCTCGGGCCCATGTATCCTCTTGCGATGAATCACGCCGGTCGCGTTCTTCCCCGTTGGATCCTCACTGGGTCCATCGGCTGGATAGCCGGGTTTGGGCAGGCCGGTAGCGCCCTTGTGCCCTTCATGACTGGAACAATATCCAACAAATATGGCATCAAAAGTCTGCAGCCTTTGTGCGTGTTCGTCCTTTTTCAGTCAAGTGATCTTACCTGAGTTTCTTTGGTCGGTCATCGTTATCTCAGGTTAGTGACAATGATGGGGGTGTTAGTCATCATGTGGGCCATCGTGCCAAGTCACCGCCGTATTGATTGAAGATTCTTGTGGATTCATAGTGGGGTAGAACTATAGGAAATATACACTTCCCAATTGGCTACTTCACAGCGTTGTTCTGATCTAC
>JAGGAS010000028.1:0-26250 GCA_017657355.1 Termitomyces sp. K1Ac | reverse complement strand
CGGGGGATGGAGGTGCTGGGTCGGGCGCGGGGGATGGAGGTGCTGGGTCGGGCGCGGCGGGTGTGGCGGTCTGGGGCGTCACGGATGATGGCGGAGGTGTAGGGAGGGGCGCGACGCGTGCCGGCGCGGGCGGCATGGGTGTGGGAGTCTCGGGCCAGTTGTTGGGCCAGGACACAGGTGGCACGGACCAGGACACAGATACCGGGGTTAAAGGTGGGAATGTAGGTGCGGATGTGAATGGATCTGGATGGGAGTTATCAATAACTTGTTCATCCGACGTAAAAATATATGGCGCGTTGTCTAAATCAACCTCATTAACCGTTGTGAGCGGTAGCAGAAGGTTGGCTTCATCATCGCCGCCACTATAATCATCACCGCCACCATGGTTGCCGTCACCGCTAGTGGCAATGACGGTACTGTTCACTTGTGGTGACGGGGGCACCAACTTTGCTGTCTTCGCCGTCCTCGTAATTTCAATCCATCTGGGTGCGGCTTGGGGAACGATGGTCTCGAGATCTTTCAGAACGGTGCCTAGTTCCTTGATGAGATCTCCACCTGTAGCAGCCGAGAAGATGACTTTCCAGATGGCGCGGTCGGCCTCAGTAATGATGGAAGGGCGGGGAAGGCCACCGATATGATTCCATGTCTGTGGAAGGATTCAAGTCCCTACAACCATCAGAACAAAAGAAGGGGAACGCATACCGAGAGGAGAACCTGCTTTCCACCGATCTCAGGATACTCATGAGGCAAGAGGAGTAGCATCGGGGAGACGGTCAACGCCAGAAACAAAGTGTTCTGCATGTGAGCCAAGGATGCACGGAGTCCGGATCGGTATTGATTTCTGATATGTTTGAAGATGTGGCTATCGCCACTAGTCTCGCCACTAGTCCTGCGGATGGCGTAGTGTCAGTAAAGCAGCCAAATTGAGTAAGAAAGAACTTACCCGGAGGATATCAGTTTCTCCAGACTTTCCTGATCCAAGGGGAGTGAGAAAGCACCCTATACAAAGTTAAGTAAGTAATCCAGCTAAACACATAGTATTTGTATTACCTTTAACAAACACCCCAGGTGGAGAGCTGCCGAGGTAAGGTTTATAATCGTATTTCCCTGATTTCTGGACCTAACACGGTGGGCCAGAGCGGAATAAAGGTGGATGAGGGGATTGTCGCTTGATGTTGACGGCACCAGGTTCTCCGACGACCGTTCATGACTTGCTGTTTCCCTCAATTCTCGAAGATGCGCCGTCAAGTCCTTTCCAGCACCCGCCATAACAGAACAGATGTCATTCAAAGATAAGACAGGCTGCAAAAATGGTGAGGAACTTTGAAGCAGTGTTTACTTTGAGACATCGTTCATTACCACTTTTCTTGGCAGTGCCACGGGACCATCCGTTGTCGGGGACCTAGCATGACTACCAGTCATAAAGGAATAAACGTCCAGGATGCGGTATAACATGAGAACTTGGAAATACGCGTCATTCATTCGCTGGTTTGACGCGATTGGTTGTAGGCCTCGGGTGGATTGTAACATGTGCTGGGAGAAAAGATGGAAAGTCGCGTTGTTCGGATCTGGATGCAGAGGCGTTTCAAAGATTGTTTCGAGTTCTTGTCTTCCAAGTACAAGCTGCGATTTTCCTTCTTGTTTCGCAAGCGACTCAGCTAAGGTCTGAGATGGAAGTGTTATCCGATGAGAATGCATTGTTATTGCGATTGCGAAAAGCAGACAACTCACAGACACCGGACTCCCACTAAACTGACTTGCAATATCAGGGGTGGTTGAGAGAACGTCTGTTGCCCAACTGAATTGATTGAAAGCTGCGTTTCCGATACGAACATGCTGGCGGGGGGGAGCCAAAGCCATGGTAAGACGTTATCGAGGTTATCGAAAGAAGCAAAGACAGATGATGCCGTCTTCTTGTGCCAGTTCGGACAAGTTGTGCCAGTTCGAACTTGAACAAGTCATAAATTCAGTGGTATTGGTTGAGTTAGAAGAAGAAACTTCCTTCAACGGATCTCATCAAATGAAAAAGGGCGATCATCAAATTATGTAACCACCGCCGCAGCGACGATTATGTAACCACCGCCTCAGCGACGATTATGTAACCATCGCCTCAGCGACGATTATGTAACCATTGCCTCAGCAACGATTATGTAACCAGGAACTTGTGTGCTTCACCTTGAAGGGACCAGCTCAGCGAGCCCTCCCAATCACTCGTTATAACAAATTCACATCATTCTTGAGTGAAAGCAACTCGTGGGATAAGTATTGGTCGGAACACGATGCTACACCGGCAGAAACGTAGTTACAACTCGAAAGTCCATTGTCAATAGCGTTACAAAGTAGGTACGGGGCGATTCATGCGGCACTGGCAGGCAAAGGAATACATGACGAAAGAGTACGGTATGATGCGCCGCCTTCATTCCTGAGGCGCACATTCATTGTTTGTCTACGCAGCTGAGGCAAGACTTGCTTCTAACGAGGAAAAGGAAATAGTATTAGGCTGGGAGTGGACGGGTCAGGCAAAGGTAAAGTCAGAAAGTAACCATGGTTACCTCAATATGGCCATGGCGGTCCAAAGCCTCGATAATTGCTATCAAGTCGTCAAGTTCACGTAGATACACACTGAGTTCTTCCGCATTCTTCCTGAAATCATCGACGGCAGATTGCCTCTCATCTCTTAATTCGACGGCGGTGAAGGGAAACTGATAGCGGGGTTTGGAGCGAGACTGATTTCGCAAAGAGAGGTTGCTGCAGGTTGCGACCGGAAGACGAGCAAGACGGGTGTATACAGATGGTCATTTCAAAGAGGGCGTTGATAAACAGTGATTGTACATACGGTGACACGGGACATGGGTGCAGAATAGGCGTCCGTCAGTGACTCGGCTATGGCACTATGAATGAGGATTGAAGCGAAGCTGATTCCCGCTACTCCGTAGTGGGTTCTTGTGGGAGGCCGCCGTGCCAGAAAAACGGTCAAACTCTGATTGGGGACTCGGGAGTCACATCACGTGCTTCAATGTGCGTCACAACACGTACAACAAGCTGTGACTTTACTGCTCACCCCTTTTTAAGTACTCGTTCGCATGTTCTGTATAGTCCAGGTTCATCGTAATGGTTCTGTTCCTTCTGGATGCCGAGCAGCCCTTCACATGCCCCTCCTTTCCATTGCTCCAGCAGAACACCCTGATACTCATGGATGAAATCAGCAAGGCTACCCAGCCAAGTATTGCAGACCAAGATGTCATCCCAGAGCATCGTGAACATTAGGAAGCTCGCAGGTGATGGCGAACATTGTTCTTATTCAGACTTACAAGCCCAGAATGATCTTAGCATGATCCCAGCATCAAACAAGATGTTTGCTCAAGTATTGCAGACCAAGATGTCATCCCAAAGCATCGCGAACATTAAGAAGCGCGCAGGTGATGGCGAACATCGTGCTTATTCAGACTTACGAGCCCAGAATGATCTTAGCATGATCCCAACATCAAACAAGATGTTTGCTCTTGGTGAACAAGAACACCCTGATATTCGTGGATGAAATTAGCAAGGCTACCTATCGATATATCCTCATATCTACCTACCCATCACAATGACGGCTCAGGTCTAGAATGATGTCTATATCAGGGTAGATATAGATATGTCATTTTATGAATGATTTCCTGATGGTGACTTGGCAAATCACCGTCACGGTTGCCTCGGGTAGTACATGACCTTGGTTGTCACTCGTGCATGAGTAGGGTGAGAAAAGATCATTTATAGTAATTTTCTATATAGGTACTAGTACTACTACGTAGACTAGTACAATCAGTATGTGATATTCAACATGATCAAGACAATTTGAAAAAAATTCTGAGTCCGCGGGGAGAGCACGAAGCACAAGTACACATTGAAGGAGAGGGAAGTGGCATCCGGAACACAATCAGATACGTCGAATGGGTGCCTCCGAATCAAGGTGCAATATGCCACACATTCGGGCAATCCAGGTGTTACGGGGTACCTGAACATAGTGGAAGTGATTTTCGGGTGCTCCCCGTGACGGGCATCCACTATGAGTGCAAACATGTCTATAAGGACTGCAACAATAGATTAGAATTTGGGCAGTATGCATTAAGGTGTATCTCAAACTCACCACCTTCTGGTATTGCCTCTCTGTAGGTCCCGCTGCGTGCGCATGATGTGTTCGGATAAATTAAACAAGTTGTCGGCTGCGTCAGGATTGCCGCGTTCGAGGCAGGCTAGAAAGAAATTAACCTGTTCGGCCCTTTCGCGTTCCGTGGGCGTGGGAGGCAAGAAGTAGCTCGCAGCCACATCATCCGGCCGGCGGGTGTTCGGGTCAATTGCAGAAAGAAGTTGTGCGAGCGCCTGCGATGTTTGAATTGAAAGATTGCCGACAGAACCGAGTCGGGTACTCACAAAGATGCTGTTTGATTCTGCTGCAGGAGCTACGTTGGTGGCGGGCGCTTCGTGGGCAGCAGGCACTGCCCGAGTCATGGGCCATTCATGGTGAGTGGCCGGCGCATGGGTCGCAGGGGCAGACCGAGTCGCCGCTACACGGGATACAGGCGGCGTGACGTCTACGGGGACGTCGCAATCTGAACGTCGGCCCCTCCTCTGATGCCAGCAGTATGTATTAGCATGATAGTAATCCATCAAGTATAGCATGCCTACCGTCTGGTCATGGTCGCGTTCATTGGCAAGTTCGCTCATACTTATCGTACAGTGAGTGTGCGTTCGAACTAGTAAAGAGAAGTCCTGGTACTGGCTGGTATTGGGTGGCTGGTATTATTTATCTGTCGAAACCCTCAGTGTTTATAGGGTTTGCATTCCCATGACGACTAATACCTCGATGGCCACTGAAATCTGGTGAAGATAGACCGGGGCATCTGCGGCGTGCAGTCAGCGGCGTGCAGTCAGCGGCGTGCAGGAAATGAATTTGTTTTTCTGGACACGGGTGTCAAAGCGGCGCTGGTTGAGCAACTTAAGCTAGAGTTTGAAAGATTCGATGACATCTCAATGTGTACTATCGGACGAAGGGACGAAGGAACCCGACCCCATTGGGAGCTCAAAGGCGCGGCATGCTAGACTAGTCTGAGTCTTTAGTAGAATACCAGAATTTGAGAAAACTAGGTACTATATCTGGATTGAAACCGGTGAGCATATTTGACGACGTATGATCGAGTACCGATCTGTACCGATGGGAGGCTCAAGTTACTAGAAGTCTTCTACTAGAAATCTTCAGTGGCCGTACTAATCCTCGTATCTGGGGTGGCCGATCTGGGGTGACCACGTTGAACACGCGTTGCCAGATGGCAACCGGCGGTGTAAGTACTAGTCGGTTGAGTATAATATACTCAACCTACTCAAAAGAACAGAGACGATCACAATGAGAATACGACTCTACGAGTCATTCAACCACTATTACCAGAATTTCAAAGAGGTAATCAAACAGTAACTTCAACACTTACCACTGCCAGCCGGCATCCAGTTAATCTCCGTCTAACTCGAGACCGCGTGCATCCAGAGATTGCAGCCACCAGTGAGGGCATGACGTGAAGGGTGGACGCATGTTGAGGAGCTCGCCGGCACAAGAGGACTTCCATCAAAAAGTTTCCTCAGCTGTGGGTGGTACGTGCGTGCTGGCTACCCAGTGGGAGATAGAGGGAGGTACAGTTGGCAATGAAAGACGTCTACCGTCGAGTTTCTACCTGGGGAATGACGGTCAATTGTGCGTAGTGGGGCTCGCTGGCACGGGCGAAATTTCTAAATCACCTCAATGATTCGAAAATTTGGACAAAAAAGCGGGATGAATTCGGACTGACTCGTAGTAGCAATTCTACTTATCATATGAGTCCACTTGAAACTGAACTTCATGCCAGTGCGTTTGACATAGACTCGTGACCACTGGCAGCCGTTATATTGAGCAAGCGTCGTCTATCAAGCTTTCAAGCTCAAGGCTGGTCTCATAGGAACGTTTGACAGCGCCTGGTTTGACGAATCCTTTTCCGCGGACTCGATATGAATTCGAAAGAGTAATCGCCCGTGACTACGGAAACAACCGATCGGTATTCATATATCAAACTGCCCCACTGGCACTTGCTCTGTCAGCCGGTCCTCTTACTTACTACCACTTACCTTCCTGCAACTAACCATGTCGTGCGTCTCTGTACGTGGAAGCAGTCTTGTATCAACGTCCGCTTTGAACTGATAGTCCTTAAAGACCTGTGTTGCTCATGTCCCTGGACCAACTCATGGCAATATTGTCATGCGCGCTCTGGCCCCCCGCCCCAAACGTGAACATCGTTATCAGTTTCCCTTCTCCATCGTCGAATTGAAAGACGAAAGGAAACGGATTGCGGAGGAAGTTCAGCAAACTGCTCAAGAGCTCGCCTCATATATTCGTGCCCTTGATGATATGATTGCCATCGTTGAGGCCCTGGACCGTCATGGCTAGGTAGAGGTACCGTATTTACCTTTTGACTTGAATACCTTTGTTTGACTTCTCCTGTCCTCAGCCTACCCTTCCCCCTTGCTCCATGGAACCAAGTCTTCCTCTAGTTGCATAGATTAGCGTTGGACGTGCGCAGAAGGAATGATTGACGTAGTTATGATTGTCGCCCTCTTTCTCTTTGGCCATATATTTCATGCCCTACTTGAACCCTTGCCCCCACATATTCTGTAACCATGTAGCGATCGACAGACTTCCTCTATTTATGATTGTGTTACTGAAATGTCCAATGCCATTGTTTTTATTGTAAGTCTTTTCCGTAGGCGATATGCCAATTGTCGATCCATCCTCGCTAGTAAACACTACTGTATGTATGTAGTTGCTCATGCACCTGTTGACTCGTTGCTTACGCAGTCTACGGAGCCGTCTTGACGGGGTTTGGATGCCGATGGCTGAAGTGTTGACAGCTGACAGCCATGGATCGTAGGTAAGTTTACTATGCGTGCCCGCAGTGCACTGCATCCAAGTCCTGTCACAAATCGGATAGGCTATCTGGGTGCCGGAATAATGTTCCACTAAGAGACTGCCAGTGAGCTGGATCCTGCACGGTGGAATTCGCGATATTTGCCCCCAATGCCAGACTCATTGTCCGTACAATGGTGTTTTTGCCAGATATAGGCTAGCAGAAGACTGTTGGAGTCTTTCAACGTGAGCCCGGTACTGCAGTTCAAGTTAGTACGACCTTTGCCGGTTTTCACCCTGCACTCATCTTATTATCCTCAGATCACGCTTTCACTTGGTTCGAGATTGCTGCTGGTGACGACTCTGATCTCGTCACTTTTTCAGTGCGTGCCTTGGTTTCGAGGTTTGGCAGCAAGTGCGTCATTCTTATTTTCTTTTTCCATCCACTCGCAGTTGACAAGTCAATCGGGACATAGCTTGCCTGCAGACAGTAAAGATTCATGGTTTGTCAAAACCTCGTTGGAGGCGAACACAACACTTTGATCATTCACATTGACTTCACCGGTGCTCTTTATCTGGAACAGATACCTAAAAATCGGCACCTATAGCACGAAGTTTCACATCTAGATGTACATCGACGTTGGACTTCAAGTTTGACTCCTCCTCTTTCCGTATAGTGAGCTATTGCCTATGTATCACATTGGTGATTTATTGACAACTATTCCTACGAAGCAACAGCAATAATATGCTTGAAAGGCGACAACATGGGTTGGAGATATACCTAGTACGTTTTGCTTTTGGTCATTGGTCCGAGGACGAGGTGGAATTGTTTGGTTTACGAAGCTAAACGCTTTAGTTTTTCAAGCGCTTCGACGTCTTGAACCTCCAGGCATCTAAGTACTTTGTATTAAAAGACTGGGTTTAGGAAGATGCTGCCATAGGCTCTAATCTCAATAAAGCTCTTCTCCACTGCGCTAAAGGACCCGTGTTAAAAGGTTCTTCGGCATATCGACCAGCGGTAGGGACAAGATGATCCGCCTTACTTTGGAACAACTCGAGTCGTGTCTATGGCCGAAGAAATAGATTATGAGGCATTACCTAGCATTGCCAGTTGATGCGGGGTTTGCGGTGCGTCACGGTCCTCACCAACTAATTTTGAAAATTCAAGACCTTTTCTCTTTGTAGGTAAATATGTTAGCTGGTGCCCTCGTGAGTTCTTCGATCCCCACATAGGGTCATTTGCGGCGTACAACAATCTTGTCCGCAGGCCGATATATCCGAACATGCAGGCATGTTCCCTGTTGGCGGTATCAAAGTCGGTTTCTTGAGTTCCTAATCTACCGTGCAAATGGCATTGTCGTCCGTACGTCCAGAGTATCACGTACTACTTAATTGTCTCAATTATTCCACCTCTGGGATCTCAGGGATTACTCACAACGATCAGCATGCTGGGCAAGCAGGGAATTTCTCTCCTGTATTGGTGCGCTGAGCCGTTGGAGTCTCTTTCTATTGTTCTCAGGATAATGTGATTCAGTGGCGATATTGGGTTGGTTACCTGCACATCCTTGCCATTCATTCATACTCACTCAGATGTCGCGTCACCTTTCGTCAGATACGGCCGGTACGTCATGACCGGTGACCTTCAGTATCAGCAATGCATGCCAGATTCAGATGGACGTTTCACCAAGTTGGCCGCTGGCTTGTAGCACTCCGACACGAGCAGTGGTTGTGGGGAGGTGAGACCTGAACCTACGCCTGCCAGTGCTATGCGCCCAACCCTTGTATATTGAAAGGGCTCCAGCTCCACGAAGATATGTTACCAACGTTCTCGTATTTTCAGTGGCCGTGCTATACCCCCTGCTTTGATGAGGCCGGAGTACACACGACGTACCTCATTTCCCTGCCTCTGATCCGTCCGCGTTAACAGAACCATACGAATATCAACTGGCAGGGTGATCTGGCAATGCGTACGAAAGGAGAGTGTAATGGCGCCGTCGTTGCTCTGCTTGCAGGGTCTGTCACGTCGGTTTTGATCATCATTGCCCTTGGGTGCGTTCGTCGCGTTGTAGCCCCGATCATCTTTGATATTGACATTTGTACCAGCTTGGAAATTGTGCGACCTTGACGAAGATGCAACTTTTTCTTCTGAAGTCAACGTTTGTCAATCAGTAACTATTCTTGAATCAACTCTCCTTCATCAGATAGCGGAGCCTGAGGTCCTCAACATTAGACGCGAATCAAGTACGTTGTCGTCCATTATGACACACACCTCTGTCATGTATTCTATATCAGCCAGGACGTCTCCGACACACAATTTCATTTTGACATGGGCAGTACATCCGAGTCACTGGAGCGATCCGTCAAACACCTTCACGGCCATCACAGGTTTTATTGTCGGCAAAAGTGAACCTATTGGACCAGATTCCTCCGTGCAGTGCCTTCCCATTACTTTCAACTATACGCAGCGTTGTTTAGGGTTCGACACAGAGGTGACCACACATATCCTCCCGACGGAAACAATGACGATACTTGTGACATAGCATAAACTCCTGTTGCAGTAGCAGTATTACTTCATCAGCATTGACACATCAGCATCAGCAAGTCATCACACGTATGTCACCAACGTGAGTAGCAAATAAACTCTATGTCCCGAAGCAAACGTGACAGCGATCAGAAGGTTATGGGAGAGCTGGACCCGGAGGTTCTGATGTCTACCAAGGCAACGCGGCTCTCTTTCGCCATGCCATCTTCAAGTTGAACTTTGCCAAACTGTGCCATTGCCGACCTTGGTTAGTGAACGACTCCCGCCATGCCCGTCAATGCCCCATTGAGCCCTTCTGGGGTTTGCACGCTCTGCCATACTCACCTGGATTTGAATAAATACGACGCGGAACAGCGAATGGCCGCCATCCGTGCAATCTTGAGACATGATGCACACACTCATGGCCATCTTAACGTGCATCAACCCAATGGCTTGCATCCGTCCTACATCGATCTACACGGAACTGGTAACAAGACACCCAGCCCTCATCAGTGTACCCAAACAAAAGAATTCATTCAAGCTTGCAAAAAGGATGCTTTTGATGCGGTGGGTGTGCGACACCCCTCCGTGGTAGATCTAACTAGAACTGTCATAGATTACGGCGCTGGAGAGACTGGATGGCGGGGTTTCTCTCTTTCTCCACTGTCCCGGCTTCAAATTGTTACCGCACATGGAGACCGGAAACATCACGGTGGACGTCCTCATACCTCCTCGAGAGGTTCTTGAAGGTGGAAAACCGTTATCAAAGTCGATAGCCTTGATGGTGCAGTCGTTTGGAAATGAAGTTGCTTTACCTTACCTAAAACGTTTCAACGGACGATGTGCAAATCAAGGGGTAGTACCTGGAGATCCACCAGGTATGTATTGAATGAGAGTTATGTCAGTCGTTTTCTACCTTGCCTTCGTTATTTGTAGATTCGGGAGCTACTTTGAAAGTTAGCGGGAGCTCCCATCTCCCACGTCCTGAAGATAAAGGCGGGTCTTATTTCCGTTGTCGCTGCCGAAATGGAAGTGGCCGTGACCTGGCCCAGGATATCTCATGGAAGGAGCACCAGCAATCGTCAATGCTGCCTACCATCTCAATCCACCCTCGTCGTATGGATGGTGACCTCCCACCACGAAATGTCGATCCATCTTATCCAGATGCTAAGAAAGGTGGGCGTTACTGTCACCTTACAAAGCTTCTATGCCCATTGATGGTGTATTTCATAGCGACTTCCGAAGCCAATAGGGTTGATGATGGATATGGGGGGATTATTGTATCTCTAGGACCTCGTACGGATTCCATCATTGAAAGATATCAACTCTGTGACCGGGAGATCGTACCGCGACTCCGCATTCTCTCTCGTTCGTTGCGTAACTCATCATGGGAAAAGACACTCCAAGCAGACGACTTTGGTCTTAGTTTTGAGCAAGCGCGCAACCTTTCCAGAGCAATGCACGGCGATCTCAGGATTCCTTTTGAAGAGGTAGGTCTGCTTCGGTACCACTCAACATGGATCTAGCGTTACCATGAAACTTCTACAGATTTTGGACTCCAGTCATCCCAAGACTAGACCAACCAGCTGCTCATATGTCATTTGGCTGTCAAACATTTCCTTAGTCCTGGCTTGCATATGGGTTCTCTTCTCTTAATTCCATTGGAAGCACGGGAGAATTAGTGAAGGAGCCAAGCTTGTCGAGTCGAACGGAGTAAAAGTTTCGTCTCCATTTCATCATGGACATCATATGAATTTCTGTGCCTAGCTGATTGCCTTGGTAATCTTAAACATTGAACCCCAAGATCATGATTGAATATGATACGGATGTTTTGTGTAACGTGTTGACAATGAGAGGATGTACATAGTTGATTTGCCACTTTCAACTGCAAGTTGTTGGAGACTCGGATGAGTTTCTAATGCAAATACAAACTCAGGTTGTTCACAAAACGAGTCCGATCCATCCGAGTCATGCGATGGATGTTGGCGGCAGCCTTCTAAGGTTGTACTTCAAGGACAACTTGAAAAACTCCAAGAGGCTTCACCAACGACTGCCAGTGCCGATGCATGATGACCGACGATGATCCGGCAAGTCCCATGACTCGGATTCAACATGCCAGTGATGTAGTACCCCGGCCATAGTGGGCCGAAGCTCATCCCTGCCGCCCATGGTAACTCCCATGTATCAGCCCAAGCAGCGACGCAACCCCTTGTGTGGCACGTTCTTTGTTGGAGATGTGCTCACAAGTGGTCAAGACTCAACGCGCGGATGTACCCTTCCACTTCCAGTACTACCTACTCGAAGGCGTCGTCGAGTGCACTGAGCTTGCAGAGATTAACGCACACCTGCATTTGGGACTGAGAAAGTGCAGACGATGCGCTGCATGCATCCCTCGCTATTTGACGCACTGCGCACGACTCAAAACTCAGACTAGGTATTTCTCGAGACCCATTCATGGACGTAGGCTCAACCTGTATCGACCGTAATTGAAGTCGGTCAATGAACGGATTGCTCGCTTGAAATGCGTAAATATTGTCACTGAATATGATTTGTGTCATCATGAACGTTTACTGACGGTATTTTTTAGTCGACAGGCGTTGTATTCCAAAAGTCATTATGACTCCCCGGCCGTGCCAAACTAGAGTATGGTGTCGGGAAAGTCACGACCGTGATATCAACAGACGCCAGTAGATAGGCCGACACCACGGTATGCATCATTCTACTTGACCTTTCAGCGCACGTAGATCACCGATGCGCTCACCAGACACAACCTCCACATCCTTGCTATCTTCGTGCGGCTCTCCAACTCTTTGATGGACGGTTTTTCATCTAATTCTCTCTTGATTTACACGTCCACTTCTCTTCAGATGTCTCGATCATCCTACCTAAGATGCCATTGATTCGCAGCGCGACGTTGCAAAAAATGTCATTTGGACTGGAAGATGGCAAGGAGGTGAGCAAGTTCAGTTGCATTCATTGAACCAATCTTACCCTTGTCATCCAAGATTCCGCATAAAGCATCCACCGTCCAGTTCGTGGCGTGATCTCAAAAGGAGTTATCAACTTCAGCCTGAGTATGTTAAACGTCGTCATGCGCCGATGAGTGCCAATCTCTATCAAAAAAGGCTCGAGTTTCTCCGGATCGTGCGGCATACTCTGAATCCGAGGGTTGTTCTTCTCGGATCGACTGGACTCGTCGTTTGGACGGCAAGTGGTCTCTCGGTGGCAGGAAGTTGACAACTGTCGACACTTACACACTAGGTTCAACGGAGTGCATTTGGAAGATTCAAACAAGGAGCGTAGTTCACATGTGAAATCTACCGTTCCGATCTCCGACCGTGTGCTTTTTGTTCCGGCATCTTTGTCGACCGGAAATTCCAGCTGAAATTGCCTCAAACGAAATAAAATTTGCCCGTCAACTCTTTCTGACCCAGTCCGATCCCAGGTGAGTGTCGACCCCCTCTCTTCCCCCATCCCCACCCAAGATACACCGCCCAACTCCCGGCGATTGCACCAAAGACGAGTTGCAGGCTCTTTCCCCGAGGCAAAGCCAAACGCGGTCTGCTCCATCTGCTCGGTCTGAAGCGTGCGAGGCCTAACCGCAATCTCAAGGCATTTGGCCACTGGGCCGTAAAGCGTGCACGGTCTAACCCACAGGCCGGCCGCATCGATCCCATGGGCTACTTCCGTGCCGCGTGCATGGCCTTGCCTTGGGCCGGCCGCGTTATGAAGGGGTGCGGCCCGTTTGGGCGAGAGTTCGGGCAGGCATCCATCCATCCGGCTGACCATGTGCATTGTAGGGCGTTCCGTGACATTCCATCGGTGACATCCCATCGCTGCGGCTGCGGGTATGCCCCAAGGGCCCATTAAGGTCAGTTCCGTGATCATTCACGCCCTCTCTCACCGACGTGATGTGATTTTCAGACCCATTTGTTCAGCCCTCTTCCCCACCTCTTGCGCTCAATGGACAGCCCACAGCCTTCCCAACCTCACGTCCTTCCGCAGGTCCTGAAGAGCACGGACTGTGATTTTAGCGACCTTCTCCAGGCTTCACTGGAATTGGAGGATGGACGAGTGGACGGCGATAGCGACTTCAGCGACGAATGCGAGGTTGACGACGGTGGAAATGGTGGTGAAGAATCTGCGTCTGATCCCAACCGCACCCCCAGCCCTCCGTTAACTAGCGCCTGGCCCTCCATGCCTAGCTTTCATGGACCCATGACCCGTGCTCAGCGTCGTGCCGCCCTCGAAAAAGCTTCAATTCGAGGCTCCAGCGTCGCTGTTTTGGCCCAGGAACGCCGCTGTACCTCAGTCCGGCATGAAAGCAGCGGAAGCGACGGTAACCTTTCGGCGCGTCGCATTGCGCGTGCGGCACGCAACAGGGAGCGCCGGTCAAGCCGCAGGGTTGCAGCTGCCCAGGAAAACGTACCTTTCCAACGTCGAACTCGCTGCACGCCTTCAGTCAAGGCTAAGATGTTTGCAAACCCCATTAAAACTGCCGTCGACGCGTCTCAACTCGGTCACACTCAACGGGGGTCTTGGCTCGGAAGGAGGGGCGATCCATCCCAGGTTAATCCCGAGCTTTGCAAGCTCCTTCAGGAAGGGTTTGAGTACGTTGCCTGGAGAAACGGGTGAGTCATCTTACAACTTCCATCCCGCGCCGTTCTCAGCCTTTTTCACACCTCAAGGTCCCCTGGATGCATAACCGACGCCAAAAGTAGGTGCGTTGTAAGCCTCAGCGGTCGTCCGAATGATCCCTCGTGGGAAGATGTCATTTCTCGTGCCACCGCAGCCATGCTCCTTGCAGGCCAAGATGCGCGCCAATCAGGAACAGTCGGTCCGAACCAGCTGAAAAACCGTCGCGGATCTTTCTTTGCAATGTTCACCGGCGTGACGTTTGGCACTGGGATGCAGGTCGGATCGAATGTCGGCGTTGCTTATGTCTTTCATTCATTAACCGAGCTCTTTGTCAGGCGCCCGCAAATAAGAAACACTCGAAGACTCGCGAAGGCATTCTTGAAACGTTACTTCGCGATCCAGATGTCCAGCGAATTGCAGGCTTCCAGTCGAGTGAGTGACTGTCACTAGACTCTTCATTCATACCCGTGCTGAATTCTCAACCAGGTGCCTTTGCCGCCTTTGCACCCACACTCTACCAATACTATGTGAAGATCCTATCTCTATTATTTCGGCGACACCCATGGCTCGTGTGGAACTTCCCCCACAGCATCTTCCTGGCCTGTACCTTTAACTGTGGACCCCAAGTGTGCACCTACCGTCACGTCGATTTTGCCAACCTTCCTTTCGGCCTGTGCGCGATTACGTCCCTTGGCAACTACAACCCACGTCAAGGCGGACATATCGTTCTCTATAGTCTGAAACTTATCATTGAGTTTCCGCCTGGCAACACCATACTCATACCTTCCGGTTCAGTTGAACATGGGAACATTGGCATTGCACCCCATGAGACTCGGCTATCTCTCACCCAATACGCTGCAGGAGGCCTGTTCCGGTGGGTAGAATATGGGTATCGGACGGTATCTGATTATTTAGCCTCGTTTTCCCCCAAAGAGAGGCGTTCTGCACGAGCTGAGATAGATGGCAGAAGGGATGAACGATGGTTGAAAGGACTGTCCATGTTTAACACCATCAGATAATTAACAATCTTTCACATCACCTCGTGTAATTTTCGCAGCGTCGACCGGTGCGTGCCGTCACAAAAGTTTGAAGTTAAGTTGTCGAACGTACATTCATTACTCAACGTTCAAAGTACAGCGACCGCCGTCGGACCTTTACCAGCAACCATACCCGCCCGTACTACCCGCAGGTAAAAATTTAAGTGCGACGACTGCATACTTGCTTACAACACCGGACTACAGACTGATGTTACCTTGAACTGAAGTCTTGGTGAACGAGAGCCTTTCTGAGACACCGTATTTGAGTGGCTTGTTCGAGCTGCAACATCATCCTCATGTCCTTGAACGGTTGAAATTTTAGCAGCCTCGGTGCGCACGATTGTCCTTTGTACTACTTGACTGTCCTTGACCGGGCCATCACCGTTTTATTACTCGCCAACTTTAGGGATCATGATGCATCGGGTGAGAATCTTTACTCATGGCGTCCTCCAAACTCATCATGCTCAACTCAGTGGTGCGTTGATATGCCGCATCTTTTTGCCCATGTCATCCCGAACCTCCGGAGCACAGACCGGCGTTGAATGCATCCGGGTTACTTCGAGCAGTTGATGAAATGTTGGAGATGAGGGTGGCTGCGAAGAAACGATGCAGGGGATTGCCTTCAGGGTGTGTTTGCTGCATTAACAGACGGAATCAAGCTGACCGTTACTCATAAGCCATTCATGTACGTCGAGCTACTTTATGACAAGTTTGTGATTTAGAAATTTCAAAACTGTTTTGTCGATCTACAAATGTCCAAAAATGTCCAGATTTCCATCCTGCCATAGCTTGCAACGTCTGCCACTAGGATTACACCTCTTCATCTTCCGAGACATCGATGACCTCGACCGAGCATTTGTGGTGTGGGAAGGCTCGCTTGGTCATGAAGCGGTTGCAGCGCCTGCACCGAAAGAATAGTCGACAAAATTCACTCTTTGACAGACCTGGGTTGATGCAAGAGTCTAGGCGATTGATCTTCTGGGCAGAATTCTCAGTCTGGTGAGGTGTCCGTTTCTCAATGTCGACATGGCCGGCTGAAATTTCAGCAATTAGTATACATCGCTCCAGCGTCACCCTTGAAACATACCTTTCAACCCCTGTCGATGCTGAACTCCTTGATTGCAAGGGGCATAGTGTTTGGTGGGCATTCCTGGGGACATGTAGGGCTTCTGAAGATTTACTGTGCCAATTTCAGAATATGTACATCTTCCATTGAAAAGTGTTCACCTTGATATTCACATTTCTCCTTTGCACAGCCTAACATGTACTCTCCGAAGGTGTCCCATTCCTGTGATTTGTAGACCCGGCTTTCCGTATGTCCAGGGCTGATCCCTTCACCGTTTGGCACCGCGCAGAGGCAAGATGGAAGCGAAAAAAGATGGCCGCGATGCCCCTGAAGATCACTTGGGGCAATACGGACGCCATCGGAGTCGACAGGCCTGGCGATCTCAAGATAAGTTCCCATAAATGTTGTAATGGAGATTGACATACCATGACCACGGACGTAGATCGTCCACTTCAACGTCATAGCCCAGAATGTATGGGACGTCGGCATCCCGCTGCTGAACAATCCGTTCCAAGAGGAGGGCAACATGACGGTCAAGTTCGTTGGACATGTCGAGGCAGTCAGGATAGTGAGGGTAAAGTTGATGATTGTGATGATTCCCTCCTTCGAAAAGTCGAGTCTTATATTTCCTGGCAGCTCCAAAAATGTTTACGCACCTGCCGTACGCTTTGGTATCGCTGACGACTTCTAGACTTTCTCGTTGTGTGGCTAGCCTCCAACCACCCCAAAATCCCCCTCGACCGTTTCCATGCCCGGCGTTTCGTTACCGACCAAGTTCAACTTGTTTCCTTTTTCAACCGGTCAATGCAACTCGGAGGGTGGTGGCAAGACGGCGACGTCGCCAAATGACTAGCTCGAACCATTCACGTCGGTCGTTGTGTCACCAGTCAAGTCAAACTTGCTTTTCCCCCCAGAATTCCTTGCACCGCAGCGAACTCGTCGTCATTTACAACCGGATGTTGTCACGATCATCGCCTCCAGTCACAGTGGCTTCATGATCTGTGAGGTGAGCTTTTTTCTCTTTCTTCTGCATGTTTTTTTTTCTTTTTCTTCTTCGTGTTTGAACTCAAGTGGAAAACTTCAAACGGAAAATCGATTCTCCAGACCGCGCGGCGCTTGCTTAGGTAAGGGCTGACCTTGAATGGCATCCGAAGTTTGAACTTAACCCTTGAACCTCTTCTCGCTTTCTGGCTCCCATGACTACGGTCCACACACGTTACTGACACGTCCCCTCGTTGTTAAGAAATCGAAAAATCGACGGTGTTCAGATTTGGACCGTGTTCATATTTGGGGTTGCTGCGATACAGTTGTTCCTCGATAAGAAGAACTGCAACCTCACGTTGGCTGACACCTCACACACTTTCTTCAAGTGTTTATCATACTCTGGCGGCAAAAATCCAAGTCCACGTCTCGTTTTACTCCCAACCATCTCCCTCATGCCTCCCGACAGAACCAATTCTCGCTCTCCTTCCCCATCGACAACCCCGCAACTAGGCCGTCGCCCGCGCGAAATGATAGACAACGCCCTTCAACAAGGACCTAGGAAAAAAGCGTCTTACCAAGATCCTTTGATCGGTCTCGGGCGCCACTTCGGACGCACCGTTCACGCAATGTGTCGTATCCATGCCATCGTCAACAATGGGCTTATAGTCGAGGCAGAGCTCATGGACGGGGCATCTGAAGAAAATTTGACTTTTGAGTGCGTACGGACATTCTTATCTTGTCGAACTAGTGTTAATAGGGTTTCTAGCCAACGACTCCAACTGGGCCTCTTCCGACAAGTTCTCCGACTTACAGCAAACATGGAAGAGCGGATATATTCTGCAAGTCACGAAGAAATTGTACACATATCTGATCTGGTGCGCGTCATGGTTATCCATCCATTTATTGACCGTATCATAAATTGTTTTAGCTTCAGAAAGGGGCGTCTGGGGCGAGGTCAGACGATACGCGTAGCTTGAAAAGCGCCATCATCGATTGGATCACTCCGAAAGGTGAAAGCCTCACCCCTCCGTTATCACGGAACGTCAAGTTGGACCGAGGGTTTCATCATGACCGCACCGGTTTTCTCCTGTGCCCTACCGGGCTCGATTGGAATGACGCTGAGTATGATCCTCCCTGTCAACATACGTATGACTGATACATAAGGAAGGACCAAGCGGAAACTTACTTCTGGGGAATTGCTTGTCAGAGGAGATGAATGGCCGATTTTTATATATCAAGGTTATGTCTATGATCCAGAAGATCCCTGGGCTGGGGCCTTTCGGAGCATCTTACTTTTGAACGTAATTGTCCATGTCTCCATTCCATCACATTCCTGCTAACTTCTTGTAGGCATTCAAACACATCTTTACTTCCCCAAGCTCGGTTGAAAAGGAGAACAAGGCCACAAGATCTGGTAACGCTCGGATTCATGGCATGACGGCGGTCACCCCGGGTTCGATCGCTTATGTCGCTACCCAGGTAAATGAGGCATGGCCTTTGATACGAAGTTTCTCAACCCTTTGTTTTCAGGTCCGGTTCGCTTTGAGTTCTTCGAGCACCTTCTCTCGGACGGACACGGTTACCGATTCTGAGCGATTTTATAACACCGTGTTGACAACTCTGCATGACCCAGACGAAGTGGAAGAGGTCAATCAGCTGCTGGCATGGTGGAACAGGTACGTGTTGGACCTGATATCTCATATCTGTTCTCAAGTTTGTTGGATAGAGAGGTATTTCCCGGTCAGGAAGCTCAGTCCATCAGAACTGCCAACCCGAAGACGGCTTTAGCACGTATCAAAGCGAGGCGCGCGGCGCTCAAGCAGACGCCGGCGGCAGCAAACTAAGCACGTCGGTTAGAAAGATTTATTGTAGTCATACCTGTATCCACCCACATCTTGCAACTCTGATCTGTTTTAAATCTACTTGCTTAATTGGGAGGGACGTTTAAAACTGGTGAACAATTCAGAAATATTCTAAAGACAATAAATAAATGTGAAACTGGGTAAACTGTATGAGAAACATAAGAGTTGTGTTGCTGACAAAAACAGGCAAAATCACAAGGTTCCAAATTAT
The DNA here is from genome assembly GCA_017657355.1 of Termitomyces sp. K1Ac. NCBI lineage: Eukaryota > Fungi > Basidiomycota > Agaricomycetes > Agaricales > Lyophyllaceae > Termitomyces > Termitomyces sp. K1Ac. The sequence continues at coordinate 7,024 of JAGGAS010000028.1, read as the reverse complement.
TGTGGTTCTGAATAACAATCAATGAGAACTCCGAACGATAAAGCGCCAAGTGAGCACGCCGGTGGCATTTGCTACCTGCTAAAGAATCTTGCGTTCGATGGTCCTTGAACATAGAAGGCTGCGGCTGGTCAGATACAGAAAGCTGGTCGACGTTGGAAAGGAAATTCATGATGACAGTCGTGTCACTTTCAAGCCAAGGAGATCTCACTGGTGCAAAATTGAGGTGCCCACCATGTTGGCGGCGGCGATGGTCCGAGCCATGCACGGATATTATTGCGAAAGTCACAGCAGTCCGTATGAATGACATTGATGACCGCATGTGCCGTTGTAGACTTTCTAAGTGAGGCTGATCGTCGTGATGAACGTTGCTCAGAACCAAACAATTTCCGAGGTTTCGAGCGCTCGACAACTTGATGAACATTCCAGTTGCTGCCAGCCCAACCGAGGTTTACATTTCATTTCACATCTGATGGATTTAAACAGGCTGCACTCCCTGTTCGGGTACGACGCGTCAATCAGCCTTTCGTATATGTCTGTAGTTGTCATAAAAGTCTGCCTGTTAGTAGCGGCGGTATTAGCAAACACTACCGATGTATAGATTGACTTATATAGCCCAATATCATTCTGATTCAGATTAGAGACTTTTCATTCAATCTAAGGAGTTATATAGTTTTGGCATAGTCCTTACGGTTTCCTGATGGAAGACGAACCGATGACCATCCACGTGCTGACAGTCCGCAAAAGGAACGCGTTTTGAACAGTAGCGTCACGGTCACATGGCTTCGGACTCTTCTATCTCGTACCACCACGTAGTACTCTTTGAATTCGCACCTAAGTTACTCTCTCTCACTTCTACTTCGCGTACTACGTGTCTTTTGATATGACTACTAGTGCTACCTTAGATACTTCCGATTCTTCTGCCTCCGCCTCGCGAACACGCCGATGAGGCCGTTCCTGGTCAGTCTCCGTTCAACCTTCTGACCCCCAGACTTCTGCATTCATAAAGCCGCGTAAACGTGTCTCTCGTCAACCGTCAGTTCAGATCGTACCGGAAGGGGAGGATTTCTCTGACGAGGAGCCCGGCGTGGACTACGAAGACTCGCCCCGCGCGATACGCCACGTCACAGATCCTTCTGATCCGACCTTTGCGATCCGAATTCCAAGTCCCGAGCCTTCACCTCCTGGGTCTCCTGCCGAGCCTTGGGCTAGGACACAGACCATTCCATTCTCTCCTCTTCGGAACTCTCCGCTCACACCCTCTACTTCTCAGTTGCCTCCTGGACCTTCCTCTGACCCGAACGAGCTATCACCTGACTCTCGGCCGCTGTCTCCAGTCAAGGCTGCACGTTGACACGCCTCTAAGAGGCCTGAGCGGGCCTCTGTTCGTTCTCCATCCCAACTACCTCAACCTCAGCTTTCTTCAGGATCAGCTGACGACGTCATGTGCGCTGGCAACTTTTTTGCGCCCGCGTTTTCCTTGCCCTCTTCGATACCCCCCCGCAATACTGCGGCCATCTCCTACATTCGGTCCTTTCATGCAGCCTCCCTCCGGGGGACATACATCCGGAGTTACCTCACACTCCTCCTCCTTACAATCATCCATACAACCTGCTGATTCCTTTGCGGGAGCTGGAGATTCCGTTACGATTTCTCATGCCGAACTCATGAACCTCTCACAGAGGTTCAGTGCCAGCGTGGCTCAGAGTATTCCTCAAGCCAGCCCCCTTCCTATGGGTTCTACTCCATCCATCTCTCCCCTTTTACCGGGTATGTATGCCAGGACATTCTCCTTACTTCATTTACTTACATGAATCACATACAGTGATCAGCATCACTCCTGCCTCCCCGTCTCCTAGTTCGCTTCCGGTTACCACTGGGACTGCCGCACCTCTTGCGGTTACCACTCCCTCGGCGAATACAGTGCACCTTCCAGGTCTTCCCTCTTCCATCAGAACCTCTGTTGGATCTCCTTCTCCCATTGCCCCTGCGGCTATCTCTCCCCTCCTTGGAGTTTCTTCAAACTGCGCTCTCCTTGTGGCACCTCCCACGTCAATGACAGAACTCGATCCAAATATCATGCCTATCCCTCTTTGAATTCAACGCATGTTCAACGCCGGATGGACTGTCTACGTTCCGCTCAACGCTCTCACAACGGCGGCCTGCCATCGGGCCCTTACCGCTACAAATCGTCAGGGGGACTCCTCCCTCTCCCTCACTTCTTCTGGGGAACTCCAGGTCTCAAATTCTAAATTTGACCTTAGCAAAGAACGTCTCCTATCGGCCTTTGAGTTCATGCAAGCTTCTTCCACCCTTGTCTGGGTTATCCACAACTGTCTTCGAGCGGGAGCTGAAGGCCTTATCGGTGGCCCTACAGCAAATGCAATAGCAGACAGCTTCCAGGCGCACTACGAACGCGTTCAGCGCTGTCAGGATTTCGGAGAAAATTTTCAAGTGTACCTCACTTATGATATCTTCTTACGACACACCTACCTCCAATCCCATGGAAATTTACGCATGGATGTTTGGCACAAACTTATCTTTGACAAAAAGTTCAACGATCACATGCAGGATCGCATACACAGATCCATGGATCTTCAATCCGACCTCCTTTTCTGTGATACTTCTTCCACATCCTCCACCCACACATCCACTTCCTCCACTGCAACTTCAGCTAATCAGTCCTTTCATGACTCAGAAATGTTGTCGTCTAATGGCCGGCAAGGCACGTCTTTGCAACGAGGCAAGTGTCGCCCATACAACTCCAGCAGTTGTGGCAACACCAGATCCACTCGCTGTATGGTCTGCAGGGACACCGACCACAGATTCCTCTCCTGCTCCAAAGTTGGTCAAATCCTTCGCAAGGTTGATGGCAGATTTGCAGATTCGGATGGCATCACTTACTGCTTTGCCTTCAATGGTCCCAACTCCTGCTCTACTACCGACTGCCCTCATCGCCATGCCTGTTCCTTGTGTGGCAGCGGACAGCATTCTGCTCAAAACTGCGCTGCTCAATAGGTACTTCCCTGTTACAACCCCTCTCATCATTGATTGTTGGGACTCCGTCTTACGCAAAACCTCTTCCTACAACCGTTTCTCCCATATTCTACATGGTTTACGTTATGGCTTTACCTTAGGTTACTTCTTTCGCGCTACATACTTTCTGCTCTGATTATTTACATAGGTCTTGAAAACTTTACATTAGACTCCACATTCACTCCACCTAATCATTATTGCGATACCGCCCACCACGCCTTTGTGATTGAGAAATATGATAAAGAACGACTCCTGGGCCGAGTTTTGGATGAATTCAATCCTGACTTAGCTGAACGTCTGTTCGGCCATTATCGCACGGCTCCCCTGAATGTCATGGAATGCACCCCAGGTAAGATGCGCATTACAGTGGACCATTCCTTCCCACGTAACAATCCCTTGATACCTTCCATCAATGCACATATCGATATGAAATGCTTTCAATGCGATTGGGGCACCTTTTCCGCTTGCTGGATCCTAGTCGTTGAGGCACCCTCCGGTACACAGGTTGCGGTCTTTGATGTCAAATCCGCATTTTGCATAATCCCTACCCATCCTATCAAACGGCTTTTCACTGCTCTCCTAATCAACAAAAAAGTGGTGTTTGATCACAGACTAAACTTCGGCATCTCTCCTGCGCCTGGCATCTTTGGTGTGGTCGCGGACACCATGGTTTTCATCTATCGCACAAAGGGTATTGAGGCACTCCTAAAATGGGTTGACGACTTCATTTTCTTCCGTTACCTTCACTTTTGTGATGACAGCTCACCTTATTACCTCTACTCAGAGGACTTGATATGGGACGTCGCAAAGGAACTGGGTTGGCCTTGGGCCTCCAAGAAATTCACTCCTTTCTCTTCCAAATTCACATACATAGGCTTTCACTGGTCTCTAGATTCTAAGACCGTCTCTCTGCCAACATCCAAGCGCGACAAATATCCTGCTAAACTTTCAACCTGGTCTTTGGGCAGCTTCACAAACCTTCAAAGCATTGAATCTCTCATTGGAACCCTTAATCACATCACACTTGTTGTTCCGTCAGGCTGTTCTCACCTTCCGAGTCTATACAAATTCCGCGCCACTTTCCCCTCCGACGCTCCTCCTTGGTTGAAACACCGTATTACGCCAGCGATCATGGCGGGTATCTCTTGGTGGAAGGACACTCTAATCGGCAACCCCATGCTCTACATATACAAACCCCCTCCTCCACTTGACATCATCCTCCACGTTGATGCCTCAACATCTTGGGGAATCGGTATGTCACTGAACGGAAAGTGGCTGGCCTGGAAGCTATTACCGGGATGGCAGACTACTGAACGCAACATCGGTTGGGTGGAAATGGTAGCGATTGATCTGGCAGTGCGCTCTCTCATAGCCGCAAAATATACGAACTGCCATATCATCATACGTTCGGACAACATGGGATGCGTTGGAGCTCTTTGGGCTGGTCGATCACGAAATTTGGCATCCAACTTTATTCTTCAAAATATTGTTTCTAACTTTCAGATTAACTCCCTTTGGATCACTACCTCCTGGATACCAACTTCTGAAAATCTTGCTGATGCCCCTTCCAGAGGTCTCTTTCCATCTCAAAATCTGTTGTACCTGTTTCCTCCTTCCATTCCCGCTTACCTCAAATCTTTAGTGACACCCAGCATTAATCATGCTGCGCTTCCTCCAGACTAAATGCCATCTGAATAAATACCTTTCAAATACAACATGTATTGTATCGTTTGCGTTTAGTAATTACATACCTTCTAAAGTACAAAATATTCCTTGAGACTTGCACATCATCGACAGAGGATTCAAACCTCTGGATGTTTTAGTCGTCTGGGGGAATCAAACCCCCGTTCTAGGGACAGATCAGATAATTCGTTCTGATACGCCCTTTGATCCTTGTACGACTTGTGGCTTTCTATCTAACTTGCACGCTGGAAATAACACCCGTTCCCTGCAACCTCGACCATTTCATACGCTCATGCACATTGTACATATATTGGCTACTCCCCTGAAATTCTTGAACTCAATGCCCAGACACCTTTCATTCCAACACACCATAAACTCGCTAGCTTCTCACTACATCTCAACATACCTGCCGATTCATCAAATGCCTTCAACTTCTCCTGCCGCTAACTCGATAGGGTTATCTCTTATCCCCTCACGAAGTGTTAAGGGCTGCTGCCGAAGAAGATACATCACACACCCCTACCACATAAATCAATCTGATGTGGTCAGATCTTTGATCAAAGATGCATGGAAGGAGTCTACGCAAAACAGATACTCGGGCTCTGTACGCCACTTCCTGGATTATTGCTACATCAATGCTATTTCCTCAAGTGAAATCCTGCCAGCTTCCGAGTCCTTACTCTGTGAAATCGCCGCATCCTTTGCTGGCCGCATTGTCGGCAAAACCGTGTCCTCAAAATGCGATGCCATTCGTGCTTGGCACATCAAAAACAGCTATACCTATCACGGTGGTCTCCAACTAGAATATGTGATTAAAGACATTGAAAATTGTCGGCCACTCTCTTTGTTTTGCCCTAAACGCCCTCCAGTGTTGAAAGACATGCTTACATGCCTAGAACAGACTCTGGACTGGTCATCTAGCTCTGACCTTTGTGTATACTTTGTTGCCTTGGCTTGCTTCTGGGCACAAATACGACTGGGAGAGATTCTTCCCCTTTCTGAGCGAAAATTTGACAGTTCGTTGCTTCCAACTTGGGACAATCTCTGTCCTGCTTTGACTGCATCGGGCTCTCACACTCTCCACTTACCAAATACAAAAATGGGTGGACAGCAAGGCGAAGACGTAATTCTTACTCAGCAAAATCACATTGATCCTATTAATGCTCTGCATCTACACCACAGAAGGAACTTCGTTTGCAGCCAATCGCATCCTTCGTCAAAAATGGGAAGTCGATGGTGCTGACACAAAGAAAATTCCTGGCTCGTCTAAACTTCATCTTGAGATCACACAACTACCCCGTCGTTACTGGACACTGTTTCCAAATTGGTGGTACCACACATCTCTTACTAGCTGGCATTCCTCCGGACATTGTCAAGATACTGGGACGCTGGACCTCAGATGCCTTCTTACAATACTGGCGTCACCTCGAGCTTATTGCTCCTTTATATATCGAGTTCCTGAAACCTATTTTGGAAAATTCCGGGCTTCTACAACGTACCGCTTCCAGGGGGGTTATCGACTCCGACGATGCGTGTTAGTCTTCAATTCGGGTCCCCTATTCGCTGATGCCACAACCCCTCTGGTTCGCGTTCCGAATGCGCTCTGATGCCCTCATGGACGCTGTGTGTCTAGATAGACAAATAATGTATCTCTAGTCCTACTTGTTCTATCTACTACAACATGACGCTAATCTGTTACGGATATAATTGCGGGCCGGGATTGATCCGGTGAGGTGCTGATCGATCGATGATCGATTTGATAATAATCAATAACAAGCGAGCTTTGACCTACATATAAGGTCGTTGAAAATACTTGGATAGCACCCCCATCATGTCCAAGCGCACACGCTCAGACTCACATGAACCCCAGGGATCTGTCAAAAGATCCAATCAGGACCATGATCTGCAGGCAGAAGCCAGATTCGACAAGGCTCAAGGACTATTTCAAGAAGCTCGAGACGAACAGTTGCACACGAAACTGGAGCAATTGATTTTCGAAGAATCTTCTCTAGCAGAATTGCAGGCCGCATATACCCCGATCTTCCAGAAACTCGCTCAAACGATCAGTGGCAGAGATGATATACCAGTGCCTCCATCATCCGAAGGCTGGGCCTTTGTTTTCGCTAATGCCTCCGGTGACCCTTTATCTCGTTTGGCTGCAGGGGCAATGAAGCGAGCGATTGATTACAGTTCGTCCTTCATGTGCATCAATTCTTTTAAACTCACTTTTCGACAGTTATGACGGAAAACAAGAAACCTCCTCTCCCGCGAGTCGAGCCAAAGTCACTGGGTGAGTCTTATCGACATT
>JAGGAS010000027.1:0-22555 GCA_017657355.1 Termitomyces sp. K1Ac | reverse complement strand
TTGGAATTGACCGTTGACGCAATGTATTCTGATTGCAAGTGCCAAGATGTGGTTTGGGCATTGTTTGGGAACGTGCTTTTTGTGCATACTAATTCAGTGAGACCTACCGTACATAAACCGTGACAGAGTTTTAGCATATTGTGTATGGTTTCAACAGAGTTTCAAGCCCGTGGTGCCAGATTTTGTAGCCGGGTATGAATGCGATTGTAGGTGGTGTATTAAAATGTGAACTATCGATTTGGCCAACAATGTTACCATAGAGAACGGAAAGAGGAAAGGGTGACTAATGAACAGTGAATTTACAGCTTTCACAACGAAGCGTGGTAGACTCGGAGGCTGAGCTCCGACCCATGCTGTAGACTGGGCCGTATTATGTCAGTCTGATGGTTATACAAGGGAGGAGTTCATGACTCACGAGTACGAATGACTTGACGTACGTCCCATAGGAACCTAAACATGGAACGGGTCTCGAGAACCACGAGCAGTTAGGCTGTGCGTGTCAAATTTGGGCCGTGCTAAACGTGATTGAGGATTGTCCCATTTCGTAACCTGAGCGACGGTGAAGATGTGCGATGACCATCGGAATATGTAGTAGCACGGTTGCACTGCTGCAGCATGTACAGCCCTAGAAGAGGGTTAATATAATATTAATGTGGTTCTTGAGATCCATCATCTCTGGCGCATCAAGAGTGACAGAATAGGACAGGATGCAAATCTGGTTGTCATAGTGAATGTCCAGGCAAGACGATTTCTATCAAATCTGGTCTGCTGTCAATTTACGGGTGAGATGGCTGAGTGGTCTGAGGCGCCAGACTAGGGTACTCGGTATCGTTGCAATCTGGTCTCTTCGGGGGCGGGTGTTCGACAAACATGAGAATTTTTTCAAATCCCTGGTTGCAATTGTTCTCAATCTTTCTCATATTTGATCCATCGCATAAGGATATATACCTTGCCTCTATCAGTGACACCAACGAGTTCCTTATATCGGACACTTAAAGCGGGGACTTCTTGATCGAGTCATGGAGCATCGTCAAGAATTTCGAGGTCAAGTCGTGCTAGCCTGGACTGATGAGACAGTCGCCATTCATAAAGGACGCTGCACTGCTTTACATGGATTTATAACGCTAGTCGATTAGAAGATCTTGCACAAAGATGGAGATTTGTCACGTCCATCAAGCACCCCGGTCGCAAAAACGTCTACATAAAAAAGTGATCAGAAGGGAATATAGCCAATTAACGGTGAGAATGGAGTGCATCTGTTTACAATTCTGAGACAACACCATACAGCCTTGTTTGACACATTTCAGGACTACCGGACCAGTCTATGGCCTTGGGGATATCTAACTCAATCATAGGCATCTGGTGTTCCTGTAAGTCAAAAATGACTAGTTAGTGTGGCTACAGTGATGACATCTGTAGCACTAGTACTGCAAGTCCTAAGCCAGATAATTGTACTCGGGTTCCTCGACTTCACCATCGTAAAGGCGCGACGATTTCTACAAAGGTCAACATAGAGATTGCGGCAAGACTAGACCGATGACGAGTGGTTCCCCGCTATCGGTCTTTCATACCACCGAAATCATCGTTGAATCCAAACATCTCCATCTAGAGTGGAGAGCGACTCGTCCGGGTCGACCAAGAAGTTACAGAAGAAACTTCGAAATTTCGGGACAGTACTCGATGGCACTCGAAGATCATCAAGCTTCCGATGCTCAAGGCTACCATACGATATCCGACACGCACTGCCTGTCAAAATCAGGATCCTTTGAATCGCACGTCACTGAGTATCCCTTTTTCGATGCGTGAAAGATTCCGTCAGTTTTAATTTAAATAGCGCGAATGCGGAAATGCGAGACACATACAAATGCCTCTACTATCCACCCATCCCACTAGCTACAAACATATTCACTCTGGATCGACCTGCCCAGTTGCAGGCCAGACTCACAAATGGTGCCCTCCCCAGGATGGAGATAGTCGTTCTCCATGCCCTGCGCTGAACACGATGGCAAATCACGGTTACATGTATGTCCTTCAATGTCCACCGATAGAACAAGCTGACGCAGTAACATCCAGCGCGCGAGACGGGAAGAACATCAGTATTTGGGCTCTAGTGTCAGGTCTAAAAGCCTGTTACAACCTCTCAACACTACTTGCACTTTTCCTTTCTATCGTCGGTTTCATCCTCCTGCGAAGAATTCGGAATGTTTCCCTCCATGAGATCGGGGAACATGGCCGAATTGAGCACGACGCTAGTCTCGTACATGTCGATACGCCCAAGGGTCACAAATACGCACCCATTAAAATCGAGGACCGACTTGTCAACCTGCTAATTTACGACGCAGAAAGAGCTGATGAGGTGGCAGAAGGAACTCCATATCGCGACACCCGCCCCTTGATGGATGCGACTGATGTTGCATTTGCTCGCGTTCGTCGAGAGAAGGAATCGATGAGGCTGGATGGCATGCATGCCGAAATTGCGAGAGGCGAGATGGCGATTATCCTTGGCGTTTGGGAGACACATTCAGGGAAAGATGTAGGAGTTCCCGTGAAGTGGATAAGGGAATGGATCGGTTACGAACGATTACCCAAAGAGTGGAAGCCTACACACGTTCAGGGACTTTTCGACGTCATCAGCCGCGCCAAGGTAATACGGAATGAAATGGAACAATTCAGGGCCTCAAAGACGTGAATCTTTGCCGATTTCTTGTTCCCCATAAAACAGATAATTTAAGTATTGATATTATATGGCCAACATATTGTGAGGTATTCATCACGCACCGTACGACTTGAAACGAAGTTGGTCTGAGTTCACGCAGCGTGGAGAACATCACTGATTCGTCAGTACTTCAACGGTCCGCTCCTTACTCCACCCACAGGTATCCCACTGTGATCGATAGCGGTTCAAATGCTCGTTGCACGAACAGCACAACCTTCGACTAACTGGATGCTTTTCGCGGAATATTGTTGGTTAACGAGCATTGAGGTGGATCAATTTCATGCTGTGTGATCCCATAGTACGGTAATATCGGGGAGAAGAACTGATTGAGACCGGAAGGTACTACAGGTCGTCGACGCCGAAGCCTGCGCGAAGCAATGAGAAGAAGCGTGGACAGAGAATGCTGAATACACACTAAGCAGTCATTCAACTCCAATACAACTACTAGACACAATGGCAGATCAATCGCCTTCGTCATTCTTTACCGTCTTCCTGAGTGGCGACCGATCATGGTGTCTAATCATGGATTTATTAGTTTAACTGTAAATCCAAGGTAGGCCATGAATATTGACTGATCAAACTTCCGATTTTGATAGTGACTTCGCCTTCACTGCTTTTCCCAGTCGACCGCATGCAAGGAAGTACTGTTGCACATTGTTCAAGGGGTGGTGTGGCAGGGAATTTCTACTAGAACGTGCTCTGCAGTGGCAGACAAATGTACAAGCCTGGGAAGCTTAAGATGGATCAACGTTAAACGTCCAGATGGTTTTCAAAGGAAAAGCAAAAGAAGCCAATATGCCCTCGGAAACAGCCGCCCATGATTTTGTCCCGACGTTACAGTGTTAGGAGACGACAACGTCGCAATGATGATCGAGTTAAAGGTAGGCCTGGATTTAGACTTGACGAGGAATCGAGGATGACGTTACCTTCGACGCGATTGTGATACGAAGAATGGAAGACAGGGCAGCTAAGAGTGCGCAGGGATGATGGTCAATGCACAATATACCAAGAGGCGAAAGGTAATAAGGCGACATGGCCGAGCGGTCTAAGGCGCTAGAATCAGGTATCCCACCTATCTAGTCTTTCGGGGCGTGAGTTCGAATCTCACTGTCGTCACAATATTCATTTCCTTTTGACAATTTGTGTTCAATAAAAACTTTTGCCGGTGGACCTACTTACTGTCACTTGGTTCTAAGATTCTTCCTACTTTATACGTATCATCTCGTTTTTTTGTACCTCTACCTTCCGTCCCTCGTATAGGTCTTACCATCGTTTCGACCTCATTGATTAGTGGCTCACGTGTCCTCATTGGCTGCATCTGCGCCACCCTGGTTTTGTACCTCCACCTTCCCTGGCTCGCATAGGACCATCATTTCACACTGACACAACTTCATTACTTAGTGGCCGAGTCGTGTGATCTTTGTTTGGAACTCACCACTCGTCACATCTGGATAACGAATTTCTTGTAGCACGAATTCTGGCCTAGCGACAAATGGGAAGTATTTCTAAACAATACTGAGCTGAACCGCACTTCACATTGTCATTGAAAAACATCAAAGAGAAAAACAGTACTGTGCTGAACCGCATTTACATTGTCATTGAAAAACGTCAAAGAGAAAAACAGTTTCAAAAAGGCTGCTCAGCTAGCACTTCGGAAACCTTGATAACTAATTCGTCCTTCTGCTTTAGCTCCGCTGCGAAATACGCCTTCGAGCCCCCTGCGCCCTTCGTGGCGATGGTGTTTCTTATGCGATCATAATCGGCAGGTCCATCTTCGTGCCTGATCCGACACACGAAGTCCCGATTTTTGGAATACACTAAAAGTGATCCATTGCCTGGTATCACCATCTTCATCTTGAGGTCGTATGGTAGTTGTACCTTGACGACCATATTCTTCCCTGCGGTGAGGTTCTTGGGGACATGCGCAGCACGGTAATGACTCTGAGGTGTCGTGTGATCGATACCAAAGAATCGATTCCGATGGACCTCCAAAGGCATGAGGCTCTCACCCTCCACGTAATACGGTTTGACAGTGACGACGTTACCCATAGAGAACGGCTGGCACGTCAATTTATGGGTTCCCCATTCCTTTCCTACGAGGGAAAGTCAATATCGAAAGGCAGAAATTTACAGTCGACGTACTTTGGCATTCGACAGAACAGTAACGGGCGACACGACATTTAGAACAGTTCTTCAACGGCTTATCAGCTGCTCCGCAGGAAGCGCACCGTTTCTCGTCCCTGGGCGCCTCTTGTCCATTCCTCTTGCGAATCCACTTTTGAACGACTGCGGTAACCTGAGGTCCAAACATCAGAAAAGCCCGGCGTGGAGTCAAGCCATCTGCCTCTGGAATGTCCAAGTCGGCTCCATGTTCTAGAAGAAGGTCGACGGCGGTAGTATAGTTTTTCTGATAAGCGCCCAGAAGTGGAACTTCTCCATAACGATTTTGATGATCGACATTAGCCCCTGATTTTAAAAGCTCACGAAGAAGGTCAACTCGAAGAGACTGGCCGATAATCACATGATGAAGAGCAGTCCAGCCGGCAATGTCGGGTATGTCGACGGGAAGACCTCGGGAGACAAGAAATCTGAGAGTGGCGAGATGATCAATACTTGGATTGGGCTCGACACGCAGGGAACCAGAAATAATGAGAGTCGCGTATCCATACTCGTATGGCGTTTCAGTACAGTTGAGATCCGTGGCAGTTCCGTTGAGAATACACTGATGATTTCAATCATATATAGTAACGAGAATAGACATGAAAATACCTTGTGGACCAAATCTAGCCTACCGACAAAGCATGCAAATCCAAATGGCGAGAGTCTCGTGGCATCAAAGCTCATGCTCTCTATACAGCTGAGTTCAGCTCGATAACGTTGGGGAAGACTCACGCACGATAACAATATAATTTTCGTAGTCTTTGACTCCCTTTGGGGAGGGTGATAAAACCTGGCTGGTCGAGAATATCCCTCATCTCTTGGGTAACAGTAAAACCACCATCAGTAATCCCAGCCTGGGAATTGGAAAGAGACGCTCGCAAGTCTTGGATATTCATTTTAGAAAAGGGCAAAGTGATTCTAGAGAGAGAGGGTAAAGTCTGTGTCAGAAAAAAAGTTTGAAAACGAGCAGGAGAGCTTCCGTCGCTCCGAGGAGCTCAGCAAGGCCAAATATTGCATTTCCTTTTCCGTAAAAACATATCTTTGCTCTCGAAAGACAACCAACAAGATGGTTAGAGCTGTCCGGAAATCAACTTGCAGATATCGAGGAAGATAGCTGGGCTATGCTCAACTTGAACAGCGTAACGATTGAGCAGTCAATTAGGGATTACAAAGTGTTGAAGCGAATGAAGAAGTGATTAAAATGACAGAGCAAATTAGACCATCAGCCCAACGAATGTCAGAAGGGCTGCGCAGCCAGCACTTCAGAAACCTTGACAACCAATTCGTCCTTTTTCTTTAGCTCCGCTGCAAAGTACGCCTTCGCGCCACCTACACCTTTCGTAGCAATAACATTTGATATGCGGTCATAGGCGGCGGCTCCATCTTCTCGTCTGATCCGACACACGAAATCGCGTTTCTTGTTATACACGAAGAGGGGTCCTGCGCCTGGTTCCGGTCTGTTCTTCACCATATTATACGGTAGTTGTACCTTGATGACCATATTCTTCCCTGTGGTGAGGTTCTTGGGGACATGCGCAGCGCGATAATGAGTGTCGGGTGTCGTGCGGTCGACGCCAAAGAATTGGTTTCGGAGGGCCTCAGTGGGCATAGCGTTTTGAAACTCACTCTCGACGTAGTAAGGCTTGATGGTGACAGTGTTACCGGCAGAGAATGGCTGACAAGTTTTCTTGTGGGTACTCCACTCTTTTCCTAGAAAGAAAGGTCGATAACGAAAGGTCCGAAAGAACGCTAGACGTACTTTGGCACTCGACAGAGCAGTACCGAGCTACCTGGCACTTGGCACAGTTCTTCAAAGGCTTATTGGTGGCTCCGCAGGAATCGCATCGTTTCTCGTCTCTTGGCGCCTCTTGGCCGCTCCTCTTGCGAATCCACTTTTGAACGACAGCAGTAACTTGCGGCCCGAACGATAGACAATCAGCAGGAGCAAGACCATCCGCCTCCTTGATGTCCAAGTCGGCTCCATACTGCAGAAGAAGCTCGATAGCGGGGATATAGTGCTTCATATATGCGCCGAAAAGTGGAACCTCTCCATAACGGTTTTGATGATCGACGTTTGCACCGGATTTCAAAAGCTCACGAACGAGATCGAGTTGTAGAGACTGGCCAATTACAGAGTGATGAAGAGCAGTAAGACCGGCGATATCAGGTACGTCCAGTGGAAGACCTTGAGAAACAAGAAACCTGAGAGTACCGATATGATCGGTCCTGGCATTGGGCCGGACACGGTAGGCGCCAGAGACGATCAGAGTGGCGTATCCGAATTCGTACGTCGTCTCAGTGCCATCGAGTTTCGGAGCTGTACCCCTGCTCAGATGCTGAAAGGGTTCGAGTCATACATGTGAAGTATACGAGAGGTGTACCTCTTGAACTAAATCCAGGCTGCCGACGAAACATGCAAATCCAAAAGGCGAAAGCCTCCGCGCATCGAAGCTAGCGCTTTCTGTGCAAAGTCAGCTCAATTCAACTCAATTCTATATGCCAACAGAGACTCACGATCGACATACAAATTGCGAAGTCTTTGGCCCCCTTTGGCCATACCAATAAAACCCGGTTCCTTAAGGATATTTTTCATCTCCTTCGTAACAACGAGACCTCCATCAGTAATCCCAGTATTTGAGGAAAAATCTGAGAAACGAATCTCGTCAGCCATCGGAGAACAAAGTTGGAATAAAGTTGCAACAAAGTTTACTTGTCGAATTGTGCTCGATATCAACATCGCCAAACACTGAGATGATTTCCTTTTCCCGTCACACATAAAAATGTCCTTCGTGTCGCGAACAACCAACTTTCATCAATTTACAATTAAGTTCTCAAGGTGCAATTCGAGTCTCTACATTGATTGATTGTCCTCGTTGAACTATTGCTGACCTGTTGTTGACAGTGGGAAAATAATAATAACATAAGTGTAAAGTTGACCGGTAGTTTATAGAGACTTGGTATAGCAAGGTAACAACGTTGACAAAACGCTCTGAATTTCTCGGAAAATCTTGATGAAACCAGTTGTGTTTAGTGCGCCCAGGGTTTGTTCCGAATTCGTCCTGACTTTGTTTAGTGGACTGTGGGCGCGCAAACAATAAGTTTCTACTGTCCTCAGTTTCCTTTGTCTCCCTTTTTATTTGCGCTGTCACAACGTTGTAGTTTTCAAGACAAATGCACTTACTCGCCCGTAATGTTATCGGTCTTATGGAAAAGGCGATTTCGATCTCGATATAAAAGCCATAATGGCCCTTGCATACGATCATCTCACAACACTACGGACTCATACCCTGGCGGTGGATACGCTCTCATACATATACATATCTTAGCAAACCGTGAAGGTAAGTCGATAAATAATTTGGCTATTAATGACCTTTTGATAACTCTTTTAGATGGCTCTCATCGATGTACATCGTCCCATTAATGCGAACGGACCTGTGGCTGGCAACAGGTTCAACGAACATCCTTTGAAGAATGAACACCAAACATCCAGGTTTTTCCCGGTCAGGGCTCCTAGATGCAACCATCCAACTCCTCCGTCATCCTTCAGCGGACACTGGAATGGACACGTAGTCTCCGAAGTATCGGTCTCCGAAGTCTCTTCAGCTCAGTCACACCTTAGTGCTGAATCACACCCGATCTACCATGCTCGTCAAGATCCTATTGGAACGCCACGTCGATGTGGTCGGAGTTACCTACCAAGCCACTCAAATGGCCAACAAGAGGCCCCGCGCCGGGTACGTTATAAAGCGCCGCCTCCTCCTCATCGCCCTGTTTCTCCTATTCCTTTGTGGGAGGAACCGATCTTGTTCTCTGCCTTATACGCTTTTGAGCGCCCCTACACTCGCGAACTCGTCAGTGATGACGATGAAATCCTCATCCCTCGTCGACCACCTCCCAATGCCGTTTGGGCGCACAATCCTCGCCAGCCTGTACGAGCAGACGCTGCAGTTTGGCGTCGGGACACTCATACTCTAGAGAAGAAACGCGGACAGCGTACCAGTACACAGAATACTCACACCTTCAGGAGACACCCATTCCCTATCGGTGGGCCAAATCCATTTCGCCATCCCGCACGTCAAAGTACACGCACCGAAGAAAATCCGGTCCGACACCCAGCCACCCCTCCCCGTCCACCGGCGGTTCATTGTCAATCGATGATTAACCCGTATATCATTCGCGGGCTGAAGCGCCTCGTTGAGGAGGACGACGAGGAAATCATCCTATATCTCAATTCTCATCCCGCTGCCGAGCAGATCGCTGCTGCCGTGGCTGAAGAGGAGTGGAGGATGACACAGGAGGTGCGTCCACGCAAGCATCGCCCAGCAGTATTGAATCAGCGGGCATATGATCAGTTTCTCGCTGAGCGGAGACTTCTTTCGCCGCCGTTGACTCGTCACCACTTGGACGAAGAACACGTTCCTCAGCCTCAACCTGAAGTAGGGGAATTCGACGATTTTCCTGTCTGTGAGATGTCAATAGCCATGGGTTTACACGATCGTCCTCCCCGTGCTAATTAACTACAAAGTTTCTCTCTCTGGCTTGTGTTTCACCGATGACTTTGATGTTTGCCTTATGTTCTTCATTTTTCTATGCGACTCTCATTTCCCGTTTCATGACTTGCGTACGCCTTTAAATGTTTATGTTCATGTCCAATAATACTAATGCCTGTCCACGAACTTTGTATCTGTACTTGATGTATCCTACGAATCCATAATATAATGTTGTTGATGATCAATCGTTGGAGTCACGTTCCATTCTCTGGCCATGATAGGATATTATCATTAATCTGTACTTCTTCTAAATGTAGATTTATTCTCCAAAAGTCGTCTAGGGTATCGCCACGTCACATCTAACATTTCCTCTCTCTGCCTTCTTAAAGATTCCTCGCAGCAGTGATACCTAAGCCCAACGCTTGAAGGACCTCGAGACCCTTCTTCCTCTTCTCCTCTACAACGCCGCCCATGGCCACGTCCCACCAGCGTTCCGCCTCGGGAACATCCCTCCAACCTCCCTTGAAAAGCTCCCTCAGCTTCTTCTTCCCACCCCCCGCTGACCTCGACATCACCGCCTTTGCTTGTGCCCAGTGGGGCGGTGGGTTGGAGCGTGAATAGGATGTAGTTTGTGATCCATCCGCTGGTGGGGAAGCAGGAACACTGAAGCCGTTCGCGGCGAGAATGAGGGCAGGCGGGACGGTGATGCGCCCGATTTTGAAACAGCATTGGGAGACGGAGATTGTGTTGAGGATGGCGCCGTCTGGTTCTGCCTGAGAGGAAAGGGAAGTTGTGACGGCTTTGAGAGTGTCGGAGGTGGAGAGAGAAGGGTTGGTGGTGGGGGCTGGGGTAGGAGTGTGGAAAGCCTGGTTGTCGGTGCGCAAGGAAGCATGAAAGAGTGGTCCGTTTGCATCGATATTGGAGGTAGGTGTGGGCTGCTCGAGAGGTTTTCGTGTCTTCTTGCCCTTTTTCGACGGTTTCGTGACAAATTTAGCAACGACGTAGACCTGTCAGAAAGTTCGTCAAGGTTCAGAGATCGAAGTTCAAGAGACGCACCCATTTCTGGTCCCAAGCACCAATGCTCAATCTCACTTCATAAGACGCTAACATGGGGATTTCGCGGATGAAATTGTAGTGTGTTGCTGAAAATGAGGCAAGTTCGGTATAGGAAGATCCTAAAAGATGAAATTGATACCTGCAAGGGCCATCCACCCTCCTGCAGAAAAGAACCTGGGAAACATGGCCAAGGCAGCCTTGAAACGTGCAGAATCCAATGTCTAGCAACCGGCAGTCAAGCATTGAGATTCGAACGAATGAACGAGACTCACTTTTGCATAGCTCGAATTGCTCAGATGGCCATTGAAATCGCTATCATCAATACCTGTAGGATCATCAACATCTGAGAAAAAGACTCGAGTGTTGTTGATGGGACTCACTAGCCCAGGTATTATATCGAACATAGTAATTGAGAGGATCACCACCGATAGGCGATATAGAATCCAGCCATTCATCTTCTGCCCGTACTTTTGCGGCCTTTGACATAAATAGAGTGCGCAGTCGCAGTAGACCGTGCTGGAACCGGATATAAAAGACTGGTCGAAAGACGCGGACTTTTCAGCGGGTTACAATCAGGTTCATAGGTCCTTCGAAGAAATTGATTTACAACTCACAGTGCCATGCCAGAGGCCACGACCGGATATTCACCAAGAAGAGTAGGATGACAAGGTACTTCGACACGGTCGGTACGAACTTGATAATGGTGCCAAGTTTGGTTGACAACAGAGGTTCTAAAGTCTCTACAACGCTCATAAGCCTTTCGAGTGACATTTTTGTCGAAACCAAGGCCATTTTCAAGTTAGCGCACTTCCGGTTCTGGAGAAGAAGTGAATGTCGTTTATGTAAGCACATATTTTAGCCTGCCTTGATCCGGCGGCTTGACGGATGCGAGGCAGCCGTCGTCTTCGGCATTTCGGCTCGAATTTGCTGGACACGTGAGGCGCAGAAAAGGAAAATTCAACTTGACTTCTCAAATGCATCGATGTTTTCTGGTTCCAGAAATTCAATCTCTGATTTTCAAGGAATTCTATATTGAAGACTATGGACATGCGACTCCAGATGTTATTGAAAGTACAGAGACAGCATGTTTTAAAGCTCTTTTTGCCCTCGCTCTCACTTGCCACAGGTTCACAGGTATGTTTGATACGTTACTACAATAGCTGAAATCAGATTCAGAAAATACACCAGAAACTGCACTAGATCTACTATGGAAAGACATATCGTCACTCAAGATTCTCGTAGCAGTCATGCCTACTGACCTATGGACGATAACCGAAACTGAGGATCTTTCAGCGGGGATCGGCAAACATAGGACATTGGTGTGTTTAAACGTCCAGTCCCTCTACTGTAGCTCAGGAGTACAATTGTCCAGATATTCGTCCGAGATATACAGGATTCGGACTGGGATCGATTCAACTATTACGCTAGCAAGATAAGGTCACTCACAGAGGATCGTCATCACCCAAGCTATGTGTCAGTTGATCGAGACGCCATTCTCTCTCTCAAGCGCTGCTGTCAAAGCAAGCCACTCATTCCGAGGCTGCAATCAGTTGGGCTGCCATACCTATATGATTTCTCAGATGCGTCACTTTTCCTGTGCGAGACCCTCGAGGATATCTGCTTGGATCTAATATGCCTAGATCTTCCTGAAGCAGTTTTTCCCGTCTTGATCGATATTCCGCGGCTCTGCCCCAGGATCGAGACCATTCACATCGGTGCTTCCACCAGGATCGGGACGACGTGGGTTGCAAAGCTCGAGGATATGTTGATGCAGCTGTTTCATCTGCAGTCTTTGAGCCACCTTTGGGAACCATCGGTCAACCTGGAAAAACATCTTGGTACCCTTCCATTTTTCTCTTACTGGTCCACCGGTCGTGTAGTTTCTGGTTCGTCAGACCAAATTGTATTCACTACAGCCGGAAATCGGTTCCAGAGTTTACGGGAATTTCGATTTGATGTCAACACATGGACAGATGCAAACAGAATTTTACAAGAAATGCAATGTCGATTTGTGGCATTGAACGTCAGGACGCGGCCTCGACGAGTCTTAGAGGATTTGGGTCCCATTTTCGATTTTCTTAAGACCATCTCGCAACATGTGTGCAGGACAACATTGACCTACCTGAACCTCTCGGACAAGGTGGACGAGGTGAACGTGGTCACGCAATGGGACTCCCTGGATCCCCTCTTTCACCTCAGCGCTCTCGAGGAGCTGGATCTCAATATCTCCGAGGTGAAATTCATCAATGATGCATGGCTAGAGCGAGCGGCAGCCACTTGGTCGTCGCTCCGGTATCTCTACATACGCCGTCTCACCCAGGCAACGCTTATGGGCCTTGCTTTACTGTTGTCTAAATGCCCTAACCTTGATGCAGCAGTCTCTGCCGTGTGGCGGCCCTTGGACCCACAGCTCTTATTCCGACTTCCTGTAAACCACACAGTGGAGGATATCATGATGGGGTTTGTAATTATCGAAGGCGATGTACTGGCTGTACTACGAAATCTTTTGGCATTATTCCCTCGGCTTCGGCGATTGGATGGTGAAGTGGGGCGGGGTGAGGAACAGCAATGGAAGTGGGAAAAGCTACAGAAATATCTGAGGCGTAGCCTGCCAGATAATTAATTAAATTTGATCACCTCCGCTTCACCTTGCTTTGATCAATTCTCTTTCAAGTTTCTTTTGATTGTTTATCGTCAGCCGATCCCCGACAGATCGCCGAACGAACAGCTGATATCATATTGGATCCTGAAAGGCTCGAGGGAATACAAATCTTGTATTGACAATTGTACAAAATCAACAACTGCGTTCCGGTAGAGTGCGAGAAAGTTACGTCGAACAGATGAATTTTGATAAACACATAGTGTACTTCAAGCAGTCTTTCCCATCAAGCGTCGCCCTTCCTTAACCTTTGCCTCGTTATTGGACAACTTTCCTGATAACACTTTCATTTCGCCTTTGAGCTTATCGATGAAGCTCGCGCGCGATGCCTTGCTCGACCCGCTCATAGGTGGCGTAGCGTTCGCTGTAATAACCCTACCTGGAGTAATACCTTTTGGTATAGATCCCTCCGAGACTGGCCGTTGACTTTTCTCTTCGTTCTCCGTAGGCTTGGCAAAGACAACGCTCTTCGTCCTCGGACGCGATGCTCCTGTACGGTCGTTCGATGTAGCACCCACGACACCCTTTCTAGTACCCAGATTGAGCTGGCGATCTGGGTTAGTATCCATAGCCTTCTGATACTGCTCTTCCAGAGGGACCCCATTCCATTTTGCGTCGGGACCGGCGAGAGGGTGAGTCCGTGCTTCAGTGTTGACCGTTGGTTGTTGGACACCCTATAGATGAGCTCAGATGATCAAGAAGCGGAGGTAAAGCTGAGGATTTTGCTCACATGGAACCCGTCGACTGCTCCTTTCGTATCGGAAGCCTTACGAGTCTCTTCTGACTTCGGGGTCGATGACGAGGAGCCGATGCTTAAAGTTTTCCCATTACTAGTACACCCGTCACTTCTGAAATCTATTGGACCGAGAAATGCCGGAGGGCCTTCGATTGGGGTATTAGACCTGACACGATGTTGCGCTGTACAACTATCTTCAGAGCTTGGTTGACGTGGTCCTATTGGATGGTCATTTTCAATGTTTGGATGCTTTGGGGTGACTGTATCTGCATTCAACGACGGAAGATCATGCTTCGGCTCCCCAGTTTCAGAGCTATGATGAGTCGTGTCCGCAGTCTCGGAACCAGAGTGCAATAACTCATCCCCGATTCTCGGTGTATGAAGGCTCAGCTGAGAGCTATATCGGCTTGGGCTCGACAGCACGGACCCATTGATTGTTCTTGTGCTGATGCCAGGGAGAAGACTAGAATCGCATTCCGCATTCAGGTTGGTGTGGGGCGCTAGACAGGACAAATTAATCTCATCCCCAGTGTGCTGAGACGGAACTATGACGGTATTAGTATTGACGCAGGAAATGTACGCGATTCACTCCACCTGAGTTAGCCTGAGCTTCAATTGACAGATGATCCAAAAAATCTTCACTGCTGCTCGATGCTCCGGGATTTGGTGCTTCTGAAACGTAAATGGTAGTGGTCTAGTGAGTCACAGGTGATACGTACCACATTTGGAGGGACTGCGGTAGAGCGCATCATCCTGGATTTTCGCGCGTTCTGATTGAGAAATAGTTTTCAGGATGATGGGCTTCCTTTCTGTCGAAGGTGCTTAATCAAGAAATTAGACATGAAAAAGAAAACGGAGAACTCCTGACTCACATAGATATGAACCCCAAGTGCCGGGAAGGTATCGTTTGGCCGTCGCTCCTGCTCCCATCACAGCGTTCATGACGTTCTTCTGAGTACGAATGTACCCTTCATGGAATGCAATGCCTCTTGAGTAATCCGCTTCACCTTCGAACGGATATGCACCTGGTACACGCGGGCCCGGTGTCGATGTTCTTGAAGGAGGTAAGACGAGAGCATTAAAATCCACAGAATGTTTAATGGACGTGATTGTTTTGTCTGCCCATTCTCCTGCTGGGGTAGGTAATATATCATCACCAATCCTTGGTGCAAGAGAAACTGGATGTGCAGATGGGCTGAATAGCATGGGAGTGGGTAGTAGTCTGAAATTTGAGACTCATTATACATATTTATGTTGCCGTTGGCGAAGACGTCACGTCTCGATCTGATGATGTCATTTCAGAAAATGTGTATTTCTTGCAGCTTGGAACTGATTCGTATTTTATTGTCATCGGTTCAAACTTCAGGGAAGAAATACTAGCGAAGGAGTTATCTATTCGAAGTATATAGAAAGCTTGTATGATCATATTACAAGGTTTCACATTCAGGAACTACCTGGAACTACATAAGCGGATCAGGTTTCGATATGTAAATTCTTCCTCGTCCGAGCGATGTCCGGCGACGGGCGTCATTGATAAAACAGTCAGACTGCTTGAGATCACGCATTTTGTGAACTGGATCGTCCAAGTAGTCCAACAACATCGTTCCGGCAGGTCAGGCAACCTCAAGCTGCCTCTCCCAGAATACGCGGCGAATGAACAACGACGAACTTACTGTATGTATTGAAATCTCGGCTAATATCTCCAACTCGTCATCTGAATAGGGCAAAAGATTTGATGCGGTCCATGTCTCAATTAAGAATACAGACATTCAGTTTTTCTAACCGCAGAAGATTAGAGTATGTCCGTAAATCAGATCATTCGTCTTCTCCTACGGAGCTACTATCGTGATCATTGCCGCCGTTAAAATTGTCATGGAGAGTCCACAAATCATTTACGAGGCATCGCAGGTCATCGCCGTCAAAACCGAGCGTCTCCACTGCTGGCTTTCTCTTGAGATATTTGTCTATAACCGAGGCATGCAAGGAGAATACAAGTCCTGTTTGGCTGCTCGTACCAAGAGAAGCATATACAGAAGAGTGTTCTGGACGGAAAGAAAGCCCTTTTGAAGTCGGCGATCTGCTTTCGACGTTTTTGAAGAAAGCTGGGTATGATGTAGGTATTGGATATGATTCAGTGTGGGTACTTCCCGAGGGGGCCGTAGATATCAGTAACTCGTTCCATAAAAGAGTCAGAAGACTTGGATCTTACCTGTAGATAAAAGTATTGTTCAATGATTTATGAGACAACCAATCACTGTACGCAGATATACTGGAAGGAGTAAACCCTCTGGAGACATCGAAGCGCGTGAATAGGGAATATTTGGAACACTTCTGGAATTTCTCAGAGGACGATAGTTCTTTCTAGTCAAATTGGCCCACCTGAACAATAGAAGCTGATAGATTGGATAATCCTGCGTCAAAATCCGTGGTGGACTTGAATGGGAAAACGCCGCTTAGTTCACTGAAAGGGGTATTTCCCTGCCAGTTCAGCCTGCCTGATAGCGATGAAAGGTTCCATTGACTCCCCCGTAACCTTCAACGTAGCTGATTCAGGGTTCGCATCCTACGAGTGAGAGCATAGCTCACCGTAGAGGGACTGTAACACTTTCGAGCATGGCTGAAACGATTGCGGAACTGTGGTAGGTATTTTCGGGCTTGACGACCACATAGTAGTAAGTCTTTAAGATTGCACAATCTACAGCTACCTACCTGAGCGGAGAGCCGTTCATTCCACAGCTTGGACGGCCAAGAGAGGGCTGGCTGGATGGGAATAGTTATTGAGACGGTTTCGCTTAGGCAGCGCAGGTACAACGCGTCATTGATAACATTCCTGATACCTGCTAACTGAGGGAGGCAACCTGAGCGTGAAACGATCACATGGCAGAGTTCGGCTTACATCGTCACTTTCTAGTTGCTTTGTAACATCGGTTGATAGAAACGGCACCACGAGACATGGAAGTTTCGTATACTGGTCCTGGACAGCAGTCAGGAATGAGTTCATAAAACCGCCAAAGGACGTGGTATCGTTCATGATATGGAGTCCCTAACGAAGACTGTCATGGGTGTTGCGGGCGAAGGACAAAGCGAAAACAACCTGAGGAGAGTCACATTCCTCGAAAAATAATCGGAGAGAACCATCCATTAACGCATGGTTCTGTCGTACTCGCCGCATGAGTGTCGCAAGGACAAGACAATGAGGGCATGATCACCTCATCATACTGAGTGAATGTAGATTGTCCGATATTCCAGTCTCCATCAACGTTCTCCCACTCGGCATGGTCCGGGAGCTTCTGAACCGTTCTGGGGATATAATAGACACGATTAAAATCAGACCAGTATCGAATGTCTTCTTGGGGCAATTGTGTATCTCCCGTTTGACCTACATGTCCACTGTCATCTGACATGTCGAGGCTTGTGTGGTAAGAGCTCTTGGGAATCAGATCCTGCCTGTATTCTGCGACGTGACCGTTCCTGCATATAGAGATAGTGTCGGAAATAGTAGTAGAGATAGTGAGCGATCGGGATTATCGCACCATATCTCCGGAGAATCCTCGTCGAGAAATTCGTCTTCATTTGTACCGAGGAGAGCGTTGGATTTGGAAAGTGTTCCAAAATTACCTATCAAATGAGAAGGCTCGGATCGTAACTTCCACTGTCAAAAACTTACTGTTGTGGTCGAATAGGAGAAGTCTTGGACAATATGTTGAACTTCCCTACATAGATCGTTGACCAGGGATACCATTGTTTGTAAACAGTTGACGACAAACTGTTGGGCTTAGACCTTCTCTAAACGATAAATCGGAATCATATATGGTTTCCTCGGCGGCGAGATAGCTCTCTTGGGCATTCCAAAAATGAGATCCGGTATAATTTGATAGTTTCCCAGCCTGTATGTAGATGATCTCTCTCATTAAGAGATGACTTGGAGATGACGGTTGGTTTTCGGCTTATTGTCACGTCGCTGTCACGTATCACAATTATCTTTTCCTCATCACTCCCATCACTCGTCACGCGTCAGGCCTTGTGCGCCACGCTCACAGGCAATCTACAATGGTCGAGCATCGGTGGAGGTTCTGAACTCAGGGGTCCCTGAGAATACGACTTGAATCGGATTATGATTGCCCGGAGATTCTTTCAGGTGTGAATGGTTGCGGCAGCGATTGGGACAAGCCTCAGAGATGGGTAATCAAAGGTAATCAATATTTTATCCACTTGGCTAGGCATTTGTAAACCCGAGCATGGATGATTTTGTGAACCATCTACCACTTAGACGTTGTGGCGGCCCGGAGCGATGCTTATCATTCAGTTTAACAGAATTTCCCCGCCTTCAACTCTGTAATCCGGTCCGCGGGTGGCCCGCCTACGCCGCATCATGCGTCACTGAAAATAAAACGTTGATCGAGGAGATATGGAAATAAGCTATTGTGCTTGCCTATCATGATAACGTATGGAAGCAAACTTCGCTCTTGTCAGGATTATCTTTGTCGGAAGATTGTCGGGACATGTCTTGGTTCGAGTCCATATGTGGCATACTATGATCCATAGGGACACTAGATACTTATCCCGATTCACCTAGAATTAGCTGATATTAACACTTTTGGTTCAACACAGAGAGAGCTTCCTTGAGGTAGTAGAAGCACTAGTGACTTTGAATACAATATGGTGTATTGGTGTAGCGTAGGACCACCTTCACCGCTTCTTACATGTCGCGGATGGATTATTATTCTATTCCTGTAGGTAAACGCCACGCCAAGACTGACTGAACTTGGATGACCTTAATCCCTTCTTTGATTTTACAACCGTTCGTCCTAGTTCCTCTCCGGTCTCACCGAGGAACTCCTCCGATGAACCAGCGATGTAGTTCCGACAACCACACTGACTTGATACATCAAACAATTTTGGGTAGTATAATCGTGGGTGGACGGGCTCAGGGACTAGTTATATATATGACTGTACTGTAACCGATACAGTCTCGTGAATGCCACGATGTCAAATTTCGCCCTGTAAAGTACTTGTCCATACAGAACCTGATAATGGGGTTGACAGCTGATCAATTCCTAGATAAACTTCTCCTTCCACAATGGAAAGACTGAAGATAGAGTAATATAATAAGGTCCATCTGATCTCAAGTTGTCTAAAGCACAACACGAAAGCTATCTAGAATTCTGCGATCTTCGGATGTGTAGCCCGCTGTTTTTCCCACTCCTCCGCGATGTGAATGTGGAGACGATGGTGTTTGTCTATTTGAAGATAGCGGTGGAAGCTGTAATGATGGATCACAGTCTCGCGAACTTGGTTCGGGCAGTGCCCTCGGCAATGAATGGTGTATAGAGGGTGGAGATGGATGATGATGCGATGATGAGGGCGAGGCAGTTGGAGAGACAGAGTTTGCAGAGTAATGGTACAACGGCAGGGAATTGGGATGGGTTTGTTCGTCCATAACATCGCTTTCGTCTGAGAACTGAGAAGAACGATCAATTCGTGAGCTGTGTAACTTGCTGTTCAAGAAGATTGCATGTGGAACCTGAACGTTTCGGAGGTAGTCATAATTTTCTATGACAGGCAGATGATTATAGTCACTGCCCTTAGGGTTAGAGGTTCTCGCATATCAGAACGAAGTGTCGAAGACTAAAGATTGTTGGAGCGTACCGAAAAATAAGCGACTAGATGCCATTTCCGGCTCTCACAAGACCCCGGAAGATGGACCGAGACCGAGTAAGTCTGTTTTGTTAGGCCGTCGGGCTTTGATGGCCTGTCTTTTCGTCTCGTTGGAAGAGGTAAAACGGCGTTTGGATCCGATGCCCTCTTGGCACTGAATAATATCCAAGCATGCGTCAATTGAACGGAAAATTCGAAAGAAAAGAGAATTAACCGTCGGGCAGCCTTAGCATCTCTTTCTTCCTGTGTAGTTTCTACTTTCTCTTCGTAGAAGAGATAATCGCCACGCATTCTACTCTGTGACCTATGGGTAAGTCCAAGGAATGAGAAGAGCATTTTATAGAGCTTATGATGTGGCCGACCATCGTCTACCGTCCGTCCATCTCAATAAACCACCATCATCTTGAGCTTCTTCCCAGACATAGACGTGTCCGCTCATGAGCTCGTCGCGCTCAGAGGTGAGGAGACGTCGTCGGATGATCGGGAGGATGTTCAATCGAACTGCTTCAAAAACGACGTGGGCGTCATGGGCATCACGGACATCTGGATGGACATTACTAGCCTCCACAGGACGACAGCAGTGAAAGAAACGCTCACGCAGGTACGGATGTGTGACGACTCCATTCTTGATTGTCGCAGGCGTTGCTACTGAAGGATGTCTATGAGAGAAGGTTGATAGAGACATGTTGTGATCGAAAATGCTACCGGATTCGTTAACACTTTTATATGTAATTTGTCTTGAAATAAGGTATGCGTGACGCGAGGACCCTGACGGTTCCTTCGGAGAGTTGACGGAGACAAAACATAATTCTAGATTCAGGATCAGCGCCTCGAGTTATTTAAATAGACACGATACTTACCCGTGTGGGTTAGAACATGATGACCATCATCGTTGTCGGCGAGGATTGGGTGCGTAATCTACGGAGGAATACCGTTTGTTCTGTTCATACATAGGGGGCGATTAGAGAAGCATTCAAAGCATGTGTTTTTAAGCAAGTTAAGTTCGCCGGGCTTGTATTCGAGTCAACAAGGCGTGAGAACAACAGGAATCACGAGCCAAGTTACGCAGTGATCTGAGTCACAACTCTTTCGTTTAACTTGACGCTGTAAGTATGTATGTACGTCGATCAGCAGAATACCCGTTTGACCTCTCAGAATCTGAGGGAAAACTTCGGATAACCGGAGTTTTTCCATTCTTAGTTATAAGATATTTTTGAGTTTTGTATAGGTGAACAGATCACAGAGGATCGCCATTTCTACACCGAATTCCATAGAACATGCTAGATTGTGTATGTCGGGCATCGTCAATATTGAAGGCATCTCGTGGTAAAGTAATGATTGCAGATTCGTCTACCAAGTACAGAGACACTCAGATCAGGGAAACGATCATCTCTGAGTGATTTGTGGAGTACGTTCAAAATGTATGTATAAAATGACGGAAATGTTAGGCCTAGGAGACAACCTCAGAACATAATTTATACAGATATAACACGGGCACAAAGTTATATGTAAGGAATCGTGCACTCACGAATTCCGTCGATTAAGACTCATTCCAACGTCATTTGGTCGTCAAGACTCAGATGAATGAGTAAGAACTTAGAAAAGGACAATCGTGACTATCCGTGATCAATGATACCTAGAAGCCCAGCACCAACAATTGGCATGATATAAATCACGGTTATAACTTATGTACTCGCGTAGTTGGACATGATTGAGCGCGAAGTTTTTGTAGGAGAAAACGTCCTTATGGCACTGACATGGTCCGGAGATGTTATACTACGCACAGTAGTAGAATAGAGCTCCTTATGCACGAAATGTCCTTCGGCCGGGGGATGAAAAATATAGGATATCCGAGGAACTCTGAACCTGCAATGCTTGTGGAGTATATAGACCGCCGAAGACATCCCGCTGCTAGGAAGGATTTCATGTGGTATATCATGTTCCTGACCATGCATGGAATTTTGAGAGAAATCCGTGCCCGTAAGATGTCTAGACATCGACACCGAATGTCAAATAAGCCTTGATTAACCTTGATTCGTCGTTCGTATGGAGTTTAAAGCCGCGGACACTCATTTCTATCTCTCTCCCTATACAAAAAGGTCGTGGTCGTCTAGATAGCCTCTTTGTCACTTGTTCTTCACACTCGACACTTTTCTGAAAGTGGCTTTTCCTCATTAACTTTGAATTTTTCATTCAAGAAGCTTAGAACTGAGTCCGATCGAGAACAGAAGTTATCTAGAAAAAATCAAAGTCACCCAGAGCAATAACGGGGGTTCAATCGTTAGCGAACGATCTGAGCGTCTGGGAACGTCCTCACTGCACACTAAACTTTGCACTGGACATGCGTGATAGGGATCTTTCAATTGCTGGGTCTCCTTGAGAGAGATGAAATGGGTGCTGAGACTTCACACCGCGCTGTGTAGTGCAAAGAGGGAAGCGAAGTATTGAATTCGAAGTCAAACGTGGCATGTAGAGTGTTCTCTTGACCACTCGACTGAGAAAGACCAGGTCGAACTGTGTACGGCAGAATTATAGAGGTCTGTGTTGGAAATGAGAGATTATCAGCAAAAATATACTCCAAACCGTCTATGATATCCAGGATCGGTGCCCCCTACACAGGGACTCAAGAAATACAGACATTGTGTAGCCATACTGGTGCATCGACCGCTAATGGGCTACTCCAAACCGTCTATGATATCCAGGATCGAACCCCCTACACAGGGACTCAAGAAATACATACATTGTGTAGCCATACTGGTGCATCGACCATCAAAGAGATTCCTACACAACCTAAGGAAGGGTTTCATTTCCAAAGTTCCTAAATACGGTCGGTCTTGTACTGGTAGCGAGGGCGATTGTCAGAGATGCTGAGGCACAACAAATTCGGCTATGCGTAACGCATGGAGAGAAGGATTCTTAAAGAGTCGAATCGAGTCGCGCATGCTGACTATGTGGTAGATGAGCGCGAGTGAGCATGGGAGAGTGGGACTGCTCAGGCTGTATGTATGGGCCAGTATGACAGGAGATTCGAACTCCGGCCCCCCCCCCCCCCCCCCCCCCCCCCCCCCCACCCCCCTCAC
>JAGGAS010000026.1:5404-32749 GCA_017657355.1 Termitomyces sp. K1Ac | reverse complement strand
CATGCGTGTACAAGTTGACGAGGCGCGTGATGCCTATGAAGGCCTATCATTGATACTATCATGATCGATGAAGACGTATCGACATGGTCTGTCTGGTGCCTGGCCCATTTTAGGCAGTTGATCTATGACGGGACATTCAGAACGTTTCCGACTTGAAGCTTGAAGCTTGAAGAGAGCAAGGAGCAGGAAACTCGTCAAGATTACCGTGACGTGGGCGAGTCCAACTTGAAGGAAAGCATTGCAGGTGCGCAAATTACCCAGTCTGCAGATTGAGGTGCCTCCCTCTTTGTAGAACTTGAGAGATCTATAAACACGATGGCGTTCTTCATATGAAGCTTCATTCTAATGGTCACCAAAGTTAAAATGAAACCCTCCTTCCGGATCGATGGTTGCATATACATATAAGTTGTCGTGCCACATGCCTAAGTAATGATCATTATGAATGATCAACAAATCCAAAGATCCATACTACTTATAGATTTTGATCAGAATTTAAGATGTGACTCTGGATGATGAATTGGCATGTATACGATATCATTATAGCCTCATTTCCTTCGCAAGAATTCAGCGAGAATCTATCCAACCCGCAAGTCGCCGCCTCCCAATAACTAGGCTCGTTAACAGCTTGCCCAAGTCGACACTCCGATAGAGGGGCTAATGATAAATAAAGTAAACCACAATGTCAATTGTTCAGAGGAGGAAAGCTAGTACCTGACACCCCTAGTATCGCAACCGTGCATATCGTAAGTCTCGTCGACTTCGTTTTGTTTTAGGGCCAACGGGTTCAACCCCTTTGGGGGCTTTCCCACGAGTGAGACACTTTCCAAGAGAGTCCTTCTGGCTTAGAAAGTAACACAGACCTGTATCAAGCCATTCGTTGATGACAAGAATTTGGGCATATATTGAAACCTACGTCTCGGTGGGCAGTGACCATCATGGAGACACAAGCCATTAACCCCAGGCCTGGGTCTGGGTTCGGGTTCAGGGGGATCGACTTTGATTCTAGCAGCATAGCCAAAAGAGAGGAAGGTGGCGAGAACGAAAATGACTGAGAAACGCATGACAATATATATCGAGACTTGGAAGTGTGAAAGTGACCAGCACTTGATTGGCAGTTTGGTTTGGGGATCAACCTGCAGAGTATAGTGGAATTGACACAGTATTTATACATACAGTGCACTGCCCCCAAACTATTCATTCCTGGACCTATCCAAGCATCAGTCGAAACACACTGCCTTGGAAATGGTCAGGGCCGGACTAAGTAGGAAGACCAATATGTAATACATAATACTTACCTGAAATCCATAGAATTGATTTCCAACGCAAGTTGGCGTACCTCTCGAGCAACCATGAACATATTGCATATGTAGTACATAAGGATACCAAAGATTTATACTTGGAAAAATTTGCTCGGAACAGTTGTCATAAGTGACAGTTAGGCCCAGGTGGCGTAATTTGCAACAGCCTCCAAGAGATTTTCTCCGTATGAATATTTATACAGGAAGATTGAATTTTCCACCCTTGTCCTCGATCTGTTACCTATGTAGGTGGCTTGTGAATCAGAATGGTCGCTTAATCCTGACCGATTTTCCAACATATACATCATTTGAGCTGTACAAAAGTCCAAGATATAAACAAACTCTGTACTAGTAACCCATAGAATGATTTCGAGCTTGATCCACTGCGATGGGTCATGACAGCTTCGACTGTATGTATGCAGAGGATGTGTACTACTGTAAGTAATTATGTAGTGTACCCAGTGATGATTTTTTACTATGCTTTTACTTTTGGGTATAAGCGGAGATTATTGAGTGGCGTAAATGCACTAGTCGCCGGCCTTGGCAACTCCGACAAATCTCCGACATTGGCTAGGCGACAGTAAAGCAATAAGGAAGTCACCGATCAGAAAGACAAGCACATAAAAAGACTGACATGATAATATCCCTAGTCCGATATGTCTCACGGAATTCCATAGGATCCAGGATGATTTTCACCATTTAGCTGCACGAAATCATCAACTCGGAACTTCTACATGTTCTGATTTTCCACGTTGCATGGGGCCAAGTGATCATCTGATCCTAGTTTCAATTGTGGCATGCACTGGCGCAGACTACGAAGTATGTATGTATGGATCATAGTCAGGGTCGGAAATCAGGAAGGATGATCTGACCTGACTGCACGCAAAAGGATGGTAATTAGCTCACCATGGCATGTACTAGTAATTGAACCCACCACCTATGTATCAGGACTACTTTTTCACATTGCTTCCATCTATGTATCTCAAGATAAGTAGTGTCCGTACATAAACAAGTTGTTCCGGACTGGACTGGCACAGTACTTAGGCCAATCATATAAGTAATACATATTGCGACTGTATAAATACGCTGTTTTTGTGCTGCCGATAACGATAGTATCTGCCATGTTTGATCTCAGGCTCCAAATGACAATTGAAGTAAAAATAATCACCTTGTATGAAGGAGGGAAATGTTAATAAACATCATTATCATCATACGACTGCAACTCTTGGAAGGCTGCATCCGAACTTGTATTTTCTGACCCACAGTCGCTGTCAGAAGAGGATGATTCACCATTATCGATGCATTCATAATTTGAATCGGTACTGTCTTCTTCAGAACCAAAGCTGGGATCAGTGATGAAACTTTCCACATAAACAAAACCTGGTCTGTATCGTAGTTGTGTCCCCGAGAACGTGATGTCAAAGGCTTCATGGTGAGACATGACACAGTCAGGTGGTAAGGTGGTCGAAATAGGTATAAACAGAGCTGAAGGTGTATGTATTTCGCGGAGGCCTTTCATTTCAGGAAAGGCTGCCTTTGCAACAGCCGAAGTCCAGGGAGGAAATTTCTCAGCACGTTTCCGATCATATAGTGTTCCTATATCCAACCAACAGACAGTAGGATGAGTGACAGGAGTAGTATTGCCGGGATAAAAAGCAAGATGCTCAAGCACCGGGCACATTTCCAGGAAAGACTGCAGATATCTTCCTTTCCAGACCCAACCAGATTGAAGGACAAGGGAGCGTAGACTGCCGCCGTGTGTTCGAAGGAATGGCAATATTGCTTGTGAGTACCGTTTTGGCTCTCTGATGCAGGAAATCGCGAGCCGATGGAGATGAGGAGCATGTAGAGCCTTAAGTAGAGGTTGTAAGGTTTGGTCCACATTAACATAGGAATACTCGATGACAATACGGAGATCTTCCAGATTGGGAAGAAGGAGGGAATTGTTGGCGAGGGACTCTAGAGAAGTATGTTCAAGGATGAATACGGAAAGGAAATTCAGCGTTTCATGAGTGAGCATCACAAGATGTAGGATATCGGGTATCACTGTGTTCAAGGAAAGTTGAGTGATTCCAGTATGGAGGGTAGGAATTGTTATGGTTGACCGAAAAACTAGTGGGGACGAGAGGCTGAAGCCTCTGAGGAAAGGACAATTGTCCACAATGTCCTTGATACATCTTATATATAAAGAACCACAGTTGTCGGACGGAATGAAGTCATGGACGGCGATCTCTTTGACGAATTTTTGATATTTTGGAACTGTCGTGATGGTGCGAAGGAAGGCTGGAATCTGTTGGAACCTTCGGAATACAACATGCTGATATAGAATTGGTGTTACAACGATGCGCCAAGACCAGGAGACAGCAGAAATAGACAATTTTGTTTGCATTGTCCAGGACCATGGATCTTTTCTCCCCCATGCGAGGGAAGGAGCAAGAAGGAATTTGGGTGGAATCGCACGTAAGAAGATCATTGATAGGATTTCAGGAGGAAGATATGGGCATTGGGTGATTGAGTACGGTGACAATGGCTACGAAAACTTCAGTACATAGTTTACTTGCAACCGAATATAGGATAGTTGGAGTGCGTACGGTGTTGGGCGAGACCAAAGATTCAGATGCGGAAGCGTCCATGAAGAAGGGTTGACAGGCAGGAAATTTTTGAGGACGAGCGACGAATTGCAAGTGGTTCTCCCCAGAACAAATGTGTATGTAGTGTCAATGAGTGATGCCAGTACTTAGAGTGATGAAAAAGAATCATTAGTTCATCCAACCTCCGGCGCAGACCGCAAGTACACCCACACAGCCGGCGTCCCTTCTCGCTCCGCGTGCATGATGTATCAAAGTCGGTACTTCATGAGATCACCGCTTCAAATGAAACAAACCAGGTCAGAGGTGTCCTAGTACTTACTAGTAGTTATGTATAACGCAGTGCCGTTGAAAGGTTTTTCCTCTTGTCCACATACAAGTTTTCTATTCATTATCTGAAACTCGAGGATTACAATCTTTTGAGGCAGGTTGGCCCGCGTGAACTGTGATAGGACAAGTGACCCAACCCAAGGGCCAACGTTCTAGGATGATGGGAACCGGACTCGATGCCGGCTGATTGGCCTCCAGGGTGTGGACAGGCGGGTGCTATAAAAGGCGATTGTTGAAGGCAATCGAGCGCGCTGGATGATTCGTCGAATTGCTCGATTCTGGGTGGATTGCAACTTGATGAGAATCCGTTGCCTGTGATTGACTGAGTGAATTTTCCGATGGAGCATTACTGAGTATCTATCATGTTCAAGTCAACGAGTAGATGGATTGACCTCGTAGAATAAATCGTACAACTAGCTAGATATCATCCTCTGGGCCATCCTCAATCATCTTCGCATAGTCTTCATAGCTGGCGAACGTCGGTAACGCTTTCAGCTTCTTCCTCTTTTCGCGTGATGTATCTTTTCGCTTTCGTTTTTTGCCACTTTCCTCATTTTCAATACCGCCCCATTCTTCATCAGCCGCATCTTCCTCGTCTGAACCGTCCCATTCAATGAGACCGCCGGGAACGTCACCGTCAAGGGGTATAAGATCCTCATTGTCCGAACCTTCGACCAGAGAAAAGGCATCCTCGTCCTCATCATCCTCGGCTACGGGAGCTTCATCTTCACTGACATTGTCCGCATCAAAGTCGGAAGGAAGGTCGTCATCGTCACTATCCTCCATCAGGTCCTCATCTTCTCCCGCAGTTTTGGGCATGGACTTTTGCATTGCCTGAAAATAACGTCAATAATATTTCTTGTTGCGATGCACAAAGGATTTCTTACCTTCCAAATTTCAGCCTCATCCTCGTCTTCATCCTCGTCACTATCATCCACATCCACAACCTTCTCTTGATCCTCGTCAGACTTGCCAGCTTCCTCTGAATCATCTTCACTGTCAGACTCTTCCGCTCCCTGGCCTTTCCTCTTTCCGACCTTTGTTGCCTTTGCTTTCTCTCTCTCACTCTTCTGAGAAAAGTACTTGTGATAGAACAACTGGAAATAACTCATTAGTATCGTCTTCTTGTAATGCCTTATAATCAACAACTCACCTGGTCGACTGGTACATCTTCCGCCTTCTTGTTCAAGAACTGAGCATCATTCATCAGTGCTGCATCTTCTACCTCGCCTCTCAGCAGTTTCACCCCCGTTCCATCGAGCCCGTTCGCAGCAGGCTGCATAGCACTGGCACCCTTCGCTTTGCCTACATCCTGTTTTGCCTTCTTCGGATTCTTGTAGACAAAGCGATCCAGGAAGTGCGAGAGCGTGTTTTGTGAGAGGTCCGCGCTGGCGGTAAGCGGTTGAGAAGTGAGTAATTGTTTTGCATGTAGTGAGATGGTGGGGTGATAATGATGTAAGAGAGGTGTCTAATGAAAGTCATGAAAAAGGTAGACTCGAAAAGAGTATCTAGACCCTTACAAGCTCCCAGATTGGCGAGGAAGACGCGTGTGCGTACTGCGGATCGCGCTTTCGTGGATCGTAAGGCTCAGCTCCAGTGCTTGCAGGTTCGTTGAGGATCGAACGAAGACCCGGAACAGTGCTAAACAGCTGAATATATCGGTTAGTATTGGCGGGACCAATAAGGTAATGGATACAAACCTCGCCAAGAAGATACAAGCCTCCAGCCACGAATTCTGTTGCGCCGCTTCCTCCGCTTACCAAGACCTGGACAAACCGCCGCACGATCGCTTTGACGCGTTCACCATTGGCGCTGCCAACATCCGCCTTGATGGATTTGAAGAGCAGGTTGAGATACATTGCCTGTTTGGATGACGCCGCTAGCCGAATATCATGGAGAGAGTCGTACAAAGTACGATAGTACCGATCTACAATGGATTTTGAGGTTGATGTAGAAGCCGGAGAGGCAGACAGAGACAGGGTGGAGCTGATCTGTTGAATTAGAACGAGGGCTTGCAAGGAGATGTTGAAGGTGGAAGTGTGTGTTATAAGGAAGAGCGTGTCGATATGTTTATTGATCCTCCAGAAGGGTCAGAACTTGACGAAGAGAAATGGGCAGGCCGAACTTACCCACTATCCCCTGCATCAATCTTGGCAAAGGGAAGAGCACGGTTCACGCCAGTTAGGATGGCAGAGATAAGCCTTGAATGAGCATCCTCCACCTCCGCAAACCCGGCTGCCCCCTTCACCTCCGTCATTTTCCCCTTCCCCTTCTTTTTCTTACCATCGCGAACCTTCACCCGCCCCTTTTTATCTTTGACTACTTCACCTTGCTCTTCCACTGCGGCTGCTTGCTCCATGTCCTCCACCTTCTCTGGGTCCTCTCCCAGAAGTTCTTTGAACATCTCAAAATACACTTCGATCAGTTTGAGCGCAACGTCATGGTCCCCAGGCGTCAGCACAATCTGATTGAACGTGATCGTCGCGTAGTATCGCGCGTGAGCGTTACCGCCTTTCTTCTCAGTTGAAGCGGCCGTGAACTTGGGTTTTGGTTTTGGCTCGTCATCGCTAAAACGAATGTGCTTTCCTTGACTTGGCGGAAGGGATGGAGCAGAGGAAAGGGTGGGCGGGCGAAGAACAAGGGCAATGATTTCGCGTACGACGACAGTTTTCATTGAGGGGTGAATTTGGAGGAGCTGGAGCAGATGGTATGATGCACGGGAGCAAAGAGGCTTTTCGATGTCTCCCTGGGTTGATTATAGCTTAGTATTCTGGTTACAGGCAAAGCGATGAAACGTACAAGCTTGTTGACGAGGAGACGAAGGAGATTTTGCTCTTGCTCGGGTTTATCTCGGAGGAGGGTAAAAATAAGTGTTAGAGATTGGGTGCGAACGTATTGCAAGGGGTCTAGTGAAAGAGTCTAGAAATATTTGAGTTCATAGAACCTTAGAGAAGTAGATATGGGGAACACACTTCTAGGATCTGGAGGATAGAAAAGAAATACTTCTTAAGCCAGTCCTCAAAGTACCAGCCGACGAGAATCTTGTCCGTCACATCGGCGTGGTTCAAGGGTTGGTCGCGGAAATACCTGGGTGTATGAATAAACATTGGCTGTCTATTCATGATCATCGAACCTTACTTGAGCTTGCGATCGGGTGCGCCTCCACCCACCCACCAGTCCACAATGCACCGCAAGGCCTTTAAGCTTTCTTCTCTTCCGCCCTTGCCCTTTCCACGTTCTGCCATGCCCTTGAGTGTTTCCAGGGCCTTTGTATTGTGAACGGGACTACTTTGGACGAGAAGGGTAAGTGCACTGAGCCTGTCGGATAATGTGCCCGATTGGATGATTTTCGAAAGGAAACTTGTTTCAGAAGACGAAGAGTTGGAGGATGAGGATGACTGAAATGCACGTATGTCGGCATTGTGGAGGTCGTTTGCTTTTTTGGTGAGTGATGCAAGCTGGTCTGGAGTGATTGTGGATTTTTGTGGCGCTAAGGGTGGTATGGCGGCATGCCATAGGGAAGTCGGCTCGAATACGAGCTTCGCATTCTTTTCCATAGTGTTCTACTACAGTGGAGTAGATTTTCGTGACCAGTCGCGTCCGAAGAGTTGACGAGAAACTTTTGCTTGTTTATGTCTGTATTTTCATCAACGGCACGCATGTCCATTTCTGGACCTCCTACATAACGACCATGGCAAAAGCCTCAACGAAAAGCGGAGAGCCTAGCGCCTCAAAGAAGACCTCAAAAGTCGCAACAGGTGCCCCGTCTCAACTGAACCAGTCTAGTCGCAAGGGCAAACGCGCATGGAGGAAGAATATCGACATACAAGATGTGGAACATGGTATGGAGGAGATGCGGGCAGAAGAAAGGGTTACAGGGTGAGCCTACCTTCACTAAAGTGTCTCATTTATGGTATGCCTGACTGTTTCTTTCTAGTAAAACCTTGCAGGCAACTACAGATGAGGATCTTTTCCAAATCGACGTTCAAGGCGATTCACAAGGTACGTTTCCGCCATTCATATCACCGAACTCGTTTGATACTAACGGGTATTGCATTAGTTCGCAAATCCCTGACGAAGTTCTCCCCTGCTCTTCTCACATCCACAAAAATCCTTTCCCAACGCTCCGCTGTTCCTGCTGTCTTTTCTCGACAGTCATCGGGTACCTCGAAAAAACGAAAAGCGCTTGTCAGTCACGAAGAAAAATCCAGACTACTCAGAATTGGAAAACGCCCACGCAAGGGTCCTTTGAACAGCATTGTAGACCCTACAGAGTTTGGCGCGGGGAGTGCTATGCTCGAAGTAAGCGAGGCTGTGAAAAAGAGCGGGGCATATGATGTATGGGAGCCCCCGTCCGAAGAGTTGGAAATCAAGGATGGGCTTGAAACAGTGCAGCCCAAGAAAATAAAGGTGCGGACATGTTGTGTCTCCTAGATCTACTTGTTCATCTACCCATTCATGTATACAGGCACCCGCCACTAAACATGTACGGGACACGATAGAGCTGCAGGCCGTGATCGAACCTCATCAAGGAACATCATACAATCCACCTGTTGAAGCACACCAGGAACTTCTCTTGCAGGCACACGAGGTTGAGGAGCGACGGATCCGCGAGGCAGAGAAGCACGCGCAGGTAAAGGAAAAGATGGAAAGTGCTAAGGGGGAAGTTGAAGAGGTCAAGTTGGGCGTTGCAACAGGTATGAGGTTACAGGCAGAGGTGGAAGAGGAGGATGAGGAGGATACCGAAGACCGGGGGGAGGTACCCACAAAGAGGCAACCTGCGCGGAAGACCAAAGCGCAACGGACAAGAGCGACTCGATTGCTCGCTGAGGTATGTTCTATTGATATCTCTTGTTTTTGCCCTCGCATATACGATGTCAAATCAGAAACGCGAGTTGGCTGATCGAGCTATGCGGAAGCGAATGCTGGCAGCGATACCTTCTACGAGGACCCTACGGCGGACACATGCTAAGCTCATGTCCGCAAGGGATGAGAAATTAGCTCAGAAGCGCGCAGCAGAGCTGCTAAAGCTGAAACAGCATGGACTGGCTGGGCGAAGATTGGGCAAGCACAAGGTGCCTGAGGGTCATGTAGAGGTACAACTCGGCGAAGATCTGAGCGAATCACTACGAGCACTCAAAGTGTGTATTCTTCAGTCATTGCTCACTTTCTGGTCTAATCGCTCGAAACAGCCGGAAGGGAATCTATTCCGTGACAGGTTCGTCAGTATGCAGCATCGCGCGCTTGTGGAACCTCGCGTTCTCGTTGCGTAAGTCATCATTGCAATTCTGGTCTCTGCTTCTGCTAATCCGATGGCTCAGACCTAAGAGGCGGAGGACAAAGATGGTTGAATATGAGAAACATGCATGGAAACGGTTTGAATAGTCGTCATTATACGTATTCTTCAAAATGCAAATACATAAAGTACTAGTAGAAGAAGTTGACAAACGAACCGGACTTGCCGGCCCGGCAACTGTACAGTTATTTCAGCCACCGAAACACAGCCACAGGATGGGTCGCAAGACAGATTGAAATCTTATGTAAACATCGTAAGTATAGTCCTCCTTTCCCCGATGGCCTCCACAAAAGCAAGCAAGAAGGCCGCCCCAGGCAAACGTAGGTCAACGCTGTCATTTATCCTCTTCTTGCCGTTGATTTTCTCGTTCGAAACAGCCGCGCCAAAGGACAGCAAGGCCAAGGCGGCGAAAAAGGCTGCCCTCCAGGGCGTCCACTCCCATGCCTCCCGCAAAACAAGGACGTCTGCATCCTTCCACCGTCCGAAGACTCTCCGACTTGCCCGGGATCCTAAATATCCTCGCAAGTCTATCCCTCATGCGCCTCGGATGGATCAGTTCAGGACGATTGTTTCGTGAGTTGTCTTTACTGTTCTCAAGGCAGAATTGGCCCGAAATTGGAATTGGAGACGAGCATGGAATGGTCATGGATATCTGCTGAAACATTGCTTCTAACTACGTTCTTCCCAGGCCTCTGAACACGGAGTCGGCCATGAAGAAGATCGAGGAGCACAATACTCTAGTGTTCATTGTGGACGTCCGATCAAACAAGCGCCAAATTAAGGACGCTGTGAAGAAGCTGTATGATGTTCAAGCCGCCAAAATCAACACCCTCATCCGGTATGCGTATCTCAATTCTTCTTCATCTTCGGCGGGTCCTTATCCGTTTTCCAGCCCCGATGGAAAGAAGAAGGCTTATGTGCGCCTGACTGCTGACCATGACGCTCTGGACGTTGCCAACAAGGTGTGTTGATTGTACACTTCCCATGACCGATACCAACGACTTTGTGCTTTCCAGATTGGCTTCATCTAAAGGTTTCTAGACGCCTATGGGATGTGTGATGGCCTTTACATACACTTTTCTATGCTTTACCCGTGCGTATGTATCATGAATCAACATGTCGACTTCCATGAACACCATCCTACGTTTTGTCTGAGAATGCTCGTGAGAGTAACGCGACGGCAATAAAAACACTTGCTTCTGCTGGTGGCATACATACAGCCAACATTGCCTATAGTTAGGGTGAAACCAGTTTATCATGCTATACGGTCTGATCATGATGAAATACGATCTATGGGTGTGTACTCGATTGATACTACATACGACTTAAGTCGCAATTTCTTTTGACCTTGGGTGACGGTGTGGCTTAGCCAATGGTGGATATCAATGACATGACATTGATAATATCATCATTGCCGCGTGGCAGACCTTCCTATAATAGAGACACAAAGTCGCACATGGTGTGAATGAGCATGTGGATCTCTCCCTCACTCGTCGGATGCTTGTCAGTGAATTCCTATACTGTGTGGAAAACCTTGCTATAAAGGACGGGGTGATACTAATAGCTTTTTGCGTTCCGGCTCACGTTCCTTCATGTTCCCAGTGGTATCCACATGTTCCCTCCAATCGCATACCATATTTCTACTTGCGTTGTGTTCCATTCCAATTTCGCCACAATGACACTTAGATTCCCTGTCTTTACTTATAACCCGTGGACAGCTATATAGAATCATTTCGTGACATTGTAAGGTCAATTTGACAATGTTATCAGGTAACTAGAACTTTTAATGGATCTCCCAACTTCCAAGGTCCGACAGGCTACAGTAAACTTTTCAGCCTTCATTCTCGAGTGGACCACTCCAGTACAGAAGGTTGTATAAACCTTCAAATGGATGGTACACATGTAAAGCTTTGTGTCACTCTAGGTGAAAATTCATGTCAATTAGTATATATCAAGCTAAGATTGAGCTGAGAAGTTGAGATACTTTTGTGGATGATAAGAGCGAATTAGAATTTCCTGATCATCGATCATTACTTATGATGCATATATGTATGATGATTGACAATGATTGAGTGCATGGGGTTACTTTCTCCCGTTCGAGTTCCTTCATGTCCATTCCAACACGTTCCAAAAAGCTCCAAAAAGCAGCCTACGTTCCAACACGTTCCGAAAGGAACGTATGCGTTCCCATCTTTCGTACCTGGCGTTCCAGTGACATGTGCCAAAACTACTAGTAGAGTGGATTGAATTGGAGATCAGCGTCAACTGAGCCCAGTAAGTAAGTACTTGGCGAGTAAGGGATAAGTATCGGTATCTAGGTGAGATGTTCATATATATGATATATGACTGTTTAGACTCACGGCAATGCCAAACATGATATGTAGACCTTCAATTCTCCATAAGTTTGATGTCATGGTCCAGGATTTATAACACCGCGGCGAAGCAAGAACGGAAGTAGAACCGAAAGCTGACACAATATCGAGTAAGCGTACTTACTGAAGGAGACTGAAGGCAGTGTCCAGACATAAATAGCATCCACATCATCAGAGTATGCATCACCAGTCCTTGCTTGTGCTCCCCTCCTGTATTTGTTTTCGATATCCGATCGCGAGTCGATACAAAACAAAAAAGTTACTACTGACCCGATTCTTTGGACAACTTGAAATACAGCCTGCCCATTGAAGATGCCTCAACTCTCTACTCCCACCACAATCTCTGATAGACCATTTAGTGTCTTCACGCCGAGTGAGAAATGGTTTATCGTCTCTGTTGTAGCATTTGCTGGCTTGTTTAGGTGAGAGCTTCATTTGGTACATGCGACATTGATCATGTGTCGATATTTTTTCGTTAGCCCTTTTACAGCTAATATTTATCTTCCCTCTCTCCCGACCATTTCCCAAGCATTTCAGAAGTCCACGGAGCTTATCAATCTCACAGTCGGTTTCGTTTCTTTGAATTGTGTTTCCAAGTCATAAACCCATCTCAACCTCTGCCAAAGGTCACGATGTACTTGGTCATGCAAGGAATAGGTGCCTTAGTTAAGTATCCATGCATGCGACCACTTTACTCACAAAGCACTGAAGCTCCTATGCTTTGGGGCCCTATTTCTGATTTTCGAGGGCGACGTCCAATTTTTCTTGGATGTTTACTAATTCTTTCGCTAACGTGTGTCGGATTGGCGTTGGTCCCAACCTCCGCGTACTGGCTCCTGATGTTTCTGCGATGTTTACAAGCTGCAGGATCTGCTAGCACGATAGCGCTCGGTATTGATTTTGTACGAATGTCGATACTCGGTTTGAATGACTTGTGACGATTAGGCGCTGGCGTAATTGGTGATATTTCTGAACCTAAAGAACGAGGTAGCTTCTTTGGGATGTTCACCTTAGGACCCATGGTATGATAATCATTTCTTACCAAATTTCGTATATACAATCAACAAATCAATCGTCTAAAGGTTGGTCCTGCTATCGGTCCAGTCATCGGTGGCGCTCTGGCTCAGCATCTTGGCTGGAGGTATAGGGTTTTTCAAAGTCCGTGCTGTTGTCGTTCAATCACTCACACGGTTGGCATAATCATCAGGTCAATCTTCTGGTTTCTTTGCATTGGCGCTTCACTTTGTTTGGTGGTGCTGATTTTGTGCGTTGACTGAGGTTGCTTCCGAGTCATTGCCAATGCCAGACCCTGACATGGCTATCTTGTCCTTGCAGATTCCTACCCGAGACATTGCGAAGTATCGTTGGAGACGGGAGCGTTCTACCTTCCCCCATATATCGCCCTCTGATTCCCATTATTCAGCACCGAGGTGAACCCTGTTGCGAATCCGTGTCGCCTCGAAAAGGCATACAAAACCCATTCCGACTTCTGGTTCATCTGGATATCATCATACTACTGGCACTCACCGCGCTCGTTTGGGGTGTTTACTATGTATACACCGCAACTATCTCTACCTTGTTTGTCACCGCATATCCTTTTTTATCCGTAACCGAAATCGGCCTGTGTTACTTGGCTATTGGAGGTGGAATGGGTATCGGCAGTTTATGCCATGGTAAGCTCCTCGACTGGGAATACGACAGGTTTTCGCAGTGGGCATCGAAGCAATCCGCAAAGAAAGGCCCAGAGTCCGTCAAGGCCTCAGGAGACAAGCAGAATGTTCCTTTACACTTTCCTATAGAACAGGTGGGAACAACTTATGGACTTCAAGGAAATCAATAACGAAATCCTAACACAGGCCCGATTAAGACTTCTCCCTATTCTACTTGTCCTTTTGGTCGTTTGTTCTGCAGGCTACGGTTGGTGTATCGAAAAGCGAATAAACCTTGCTGCGCCATTGATCATACAGATTATCGGTAAGACGGCCCCTTGGGTCATATGCTAAACTACAACTCACAATTGGGCGAAGTTGGTTATGTCTCGACTGCAATCGCGAATTCAACGCAAACTCTCATGATCGATCTTTTCCCTGGGCAGGGCTCGTCAATCACTGCATGTGTGAGTGCAACGCCAGTGGTACCGAAACGTCATTTTGCGCCGAACTTCGGTTGTCACCGTCTTCAATGCTTCGAATTGCCTTTGCCCGCCCACCCCGTGCGGTCCTACCTTCAATAACGCGGTGGAGGCGGTTCAACTCTACAACATCAAAGTTCGTCTCATCCTGTGCCCCCAGTATACCTACTGCTCATCAGCATTTGACTTTCAGTATCCCGACTTCGGGAGCCTCGACGTCCAGTAATGTCAAGCCTCAGAAGACCAAGCCTCGGAAAGGAAAGGACATTGACCTCAGAGCATTGGTTTCAGGGGACGGGTGCGTGCCTAGTCTGGTTGGACTTGTATCCCCGACTTACGACTGGGACCATTAGACCTTCATATGACGAGCTTCAAAAGTGTGTGGATACCCCGAAAGTTGTGCAATTCAGCTGATAATCGAGTATGTAGGACATTGCTGAACATGTCAGAAGACGAGTTGGAGACGGTGTTCAAGGAGCCACCAAGGTACGCTCCTTCA
The DNA here is from genome assembly GCA_017657355.1 of Termitomyces sp. K1Ac. NCBI lineage: Eukaryota > Fungi > Basidiomycota > Agaricomycetes > Agaricales > Lyophyllaceae > Termitomyces > Termitomyces sp. K1Ac. The sequence continues at coordinate 18,235 of JAGGAS010000026.1, read as the reverse complement.
CAATGTCGGCCGTCTTTACAATTACACCTAACTTGTCTTTCTCAGATTTGCGGAGTCGGAGGCTGAAATGTTCGGGAAAAAGTCTGTCATTCACTTTCTTGTGGGATCGTGGTTTAACATCTCTCAGAGTTATCCTAGACGAAGGGCGCGCGACACGCCTCGACCCGAACAATTTGCCAACACCCCCACTTAACCCTGGCCAAGGATGTACAGAGGAACAATATGCAGCATCGCTCGTCCACGGTCGTGGCATCCACGTTCCTATCTACCACAAACCAAAACATGGCATCCCTGTCGCCAACATCCAGTTCCGCTCACACCACCCAGAACTTCTCGACCTTTTCACGCACTTTGCAGCTCACGCGGCGTCGTCACTGGGCATACCCTGCTCAAGACCAGTCAAACTCCCGAACAGACGGTCGCTTTGGACGGTTCTGCGCTCGCCATTTGTTCATAAGAAAAGTCAGGAGAATTTTGAACGTATCACATACAAACGCGCGGTGAAGGCATGGGACGCGGATCCTGAGGTTATCGATAGATGGTTCAAGTATTTGAGAAGGCATGCGATGGGTGGTGTGGGTATAAGGACGACGAAGTGGGAGAGGATGCCATTGAGTGCTGGGGCGGCACGAGTCAAACGTGTTTCAAAATCAGATTCGGTGCCTGCGCAGAAGATCAAGGCACTTGGAGAGAAAATTGTTGCGGCAGAGTTGGTATCCAAAGATAAACCAAAGATTGCCGCGAGCATTCCTTCAGCATAATACAGAGAATATGTTTCACATGATGATCCAAGCCATACTAAATTTTTAAGCGTCTTACTTCGGTGAACAGAGAAACCTTCCTTTGCAGATTCATTCTATGGACTCAACATTGAGCAGCGATACCTCCAAGTCCGTTGCCAGTGAACATCGTCATTGAGTACTGAGTCATTGAATCCAAGAGATATGATATGGTTATATAATCTATAGTTCTGGAGTCTAGGCGGAGATCTCTTTCACCTCGGCAGTAGACTGGGCAGGTTCGGTGGCAGACTGGACAGGAATGGCGTCATCCTCAGGGATGTGCCACTTGCCGAAGAGCAAGCTATGCCATGATTCAGTAAAGGAGGTAGTAAGATATGATTGTAAGGGGTAACGCACTCGAAAGCAGCCATAATTGTCCATTTTCGGTTATCTGCCTCGTAGAAAACGAGGGACCGTGGGCCATAGAAGACTTCATCATCAACCTCGACAACACGGTCCCATACCTCAGGTGGCGCACGGTATTGTGCTGGACTCGCGACGCGAAGGGTGTGTCCCAATCGTGGGTACGTGACGAGCATGTCGTGCAGCACGTTGGCGGAGTCACCTACGTATGCGACAGTCAAAGGTCGCAGCTCGGGTAGTTGCAGCACCTTGTCGAGATGGCCTTTTGGCATTGGCTTTGGAGCGTCCGCGGGAGCATCTGGATCAGGTAAACGGAAGAGATGCGCGTTTTCGTGTAGCGTCAGGAGGTCTGCGAGGATCTGTGTCGGATGCCAGAGAGAGGAGAGGGCGTTGAGCACGGGTACTGGGGAGTGTTGTGCCAGTTCCTGGGAGGAAGCGTTAGTTCCGTCCAGAGAAGTGGCGTCCTTGTGACTGCACCTCGATTTCCTTGTGATCACCGACACGAGCAAAGATACCTTGGCACATGCCACCAATTACGCGAGCAGAGTCCCTGACGCTCTCGTTGACGCCTAGCTGGATGTCCTCTTGACCGAGAAACAACGCTCGTCCGCCTAGAAGCGTAGCTCCGGTTTCTGCTGCAAGTCGAGTACGAGTACTGCGTTTAGAGAATAGCAAAGCGACAGTCTTATTGAACAGGGACTGGGAGGGTAGGCGCAATTTTGACTGCTTTTTGAATGGTAGTGAGCCCTGTGGTGCTAGCCATGGAAGCGAGTTTTGTTTGAGGTGGAGTGAGTGCTTTAGGAGACGCTGTATCTGGGGGACATTGAGGTCCGCGAGAGTCATAACATGAGGAATAGCTCGAGTAGCCATGATGAGAAGGTAATAATATGCCAATGGACGGCAACGAGATTAATATTTCAGACTGAGAGTCAGACAACTTTTTATACAAAATATTCACACGTGACCGGGAACGCGTCGTCCAAATGCAGGACTTTGTTGGGACTTAATCGATTTATCACTTTGACTAGCTTTCACTCATAACTCCTACTTAGTACCGCATACGTTACACAGGACAGTACTCCATTTGGTGGTTTCAATCGCACGTTTACGTCACCGCTGCCAATATCCCAGAACATTCTCTCAACCTTTGCAGGCTGTGGTTGCGACATATGTATGTATTCCCCAATCGTGATTTGAGCTGAACGCCAAGCTGCCAGCCACAAATCTGTAACATCACCTTCACTCGCAGCCCAGCGCCGAGCACACTGACCTAAATGCCAGGCTGCACTGCAGCCCGAAGTCCATCAGCGCCACAGAAAGTGGTTTCAGCGCTGGTGGCTCAGTCCACCGACATCGCGAAGGCACACAGCTTGATGTCACCTGCAATGGGCAGCTCATATTATATGTTCTTACCCTGTCTGAAGACGTGTACTGGAGTGGGAAAGGCGTGTCCTGCTCTTGTTGGCTTTACATGTCCAATGTCTCAATTCAATGGCGGTGTCAATGAGCTATGGGGTTGCTGTGTTGCGATACAGGACAGGGGGGCCACCCACAAAGGATTTTGTGCAGAAAAAAGACACTTGAAGATCTGAGGATTATCGTGGCAAAAATAGCGTACAAGGAGAGAGCACGCGTAGAACGGTCACATGCAGTAGTTGTTATCTCTTGATAATCGCCAGTCAAGATTAGATAAGATGGTAGTTTATTGTTCATGATAGCTATAATAATTGATTTCGTCGGTCGTCCAGCTTATTGTTCACTTACATTGCAATGTCTGCCCCCCGTCCTACCCCAGTCGATGCATTCCCGACCCCGACATCAACTACACAGGCTGAAACCGAGGCTATCCTACTTCGTCACATTCCATCTAATGCGGAGCCACCACCGGGACTCACCAAGACAGCCCACATGCAGTTTCTTGTTCGCAATCTTGTACAAGGATTCCCTGCAAGATATGTGAGCCAAGAGGCTAGCCAACCCTGGCTACTGTTTTGGACTATTCAAGCGTTCAGCATCCTTCAAGTAGATCTCGATCCGGGTAATAAGCAACGGTATGCATAAACCTGCTTGCACATGCATTATCTTTACCCTGCAACTACAGTATAATCAACAAGATATTGGCTGCTCAGCATCCTGATGGTGGATTCGGTGGCGGTCCCGGGCAAACGGGTCACCTCTTGCCAACCTACGCGTCGGTTTGCGCGCTTGCCATCGTCGGCAGACCAGGACCTGAAGGTGGTTGGGATCAGATTGACAGGTGAATATGCATTTCATTAGAGTGGGAGACTAATTTGGATGATATTGTGATAGAAAGAAAATGTATGACTTCTTCATGTCATTGAAACAGCCCGACGGTTCCTTCCTTGTCGCGCGCCACGCCGAAGTCGATGTTCGGTACGTGATATCTAAAAATCGCGTTCATTTGTAATGCTGAACACATTACATAGTGGCATATACTGCCTCCTTGTAACGGCTACGCTCCTCGACATTCTTACACCTGAACTTGTTGAAGGTACTGCCTCCTTCATCGCTTCCTGCCAGACATACGAAGGAGGATTCGCTTCGTCATCGCAGCCCTATTACGCCGCTTCTTCCTCATCTCAGTCAGGCGATTCTCTTGTCGATACCCCACTCCGGCTGCTAGAAATACCCCGCCCGCCTCTTGGAGAAGCTCACGGTGGCTATACATTCTGTGCACTTGCAGCATGGGTGCTACTGTTACCATTCATGGACGACCAGGACGAGAAACCTTCTATCGATGTCGGTAAACTGCTGAGATGGTTGGTGATGATGCAGGGGAACGAAATTGAGCTAGGCGGGTTCCGGGGTCGTACGAACAAGTTGGTTGACGGTTGTTATTCGTGGTGGTGCGGAGGTGCATTTGCACTGCTAGAAGCATTAGGAGTGAGCACACAAGAAAATGATGCAGCCCCGGCTAAAGAAAGTCAGACATTGAAAGAGGAGTGGGTCGACGTTGATGGTGTGCTTCTATTCCCTCCCTATAATTCTCAATCGCTGAGAGCTGCAGATTCGTTGTTCAACCGACGTGCACTCCAAGAGTATATATTATATGCCGGCCAACATCCAGCAGGAGGCTTGCGAGATAAGCCACCAAAGTAAGAGCCATCTTTGATGTCCTTTCCAAAACATTGCTCATGTTTTGTTAGAAACCCGGATGCTGTGGTATGTTTCGATGCATTATATTCACATCATTGATCTGCTCACCTAGCATCTACCTTAGAATGCAACACATCCACTGTTTAACCTGACAATTACTCACACAGAGGGCATGATGGCATACTTCTATGGTCAGAAATTGCCGCCGCTCTCGAAGGCGGGATTAAGATAGCAAGTGCTGTCTGTGAACATGTGCATTATCATATCTATCGACCGAACTTTGGATTTTGACAACGATATTATAGGACACTGGCTAGGACATTGTCAATGTATAAATCGGGATGTTTAGACGATAATGGTGTATAATATGTAGATGACAAAAGCATGACAATTGAATACAATAACGGTGCGATAAGGATGTACATTATATATGGAGCAGAAATATTGAGTGTGTACGTGCGTATGTAGGCAGCCATTCCTTTCCCTTCTAAATTCTAGGGACTCTTTTATGTAGTAATGAGTGAGTAACCAAAAATGTCTTGTAGATCTCTTGAGAGCATTAAACAGATTATGCGTCCTGAACAACCTGGAGATCATGTCTCTTCATCAGAACAGGACTTGAAGTAATCAAGGACGAGAGCATACAGGAATGGTTTCATTATCCGGCTTTGCGTCCTGCACAGCAGGCTCGCTCGATTGAGAGTTTGAAACAACCTCATTGAGCACAGGGCGCTCCGTTCGACTTTCGTTGGTCGAGTCAGCCGCCACAGCCGCGCTTGTCTTCGTGCTTATCTCGACACCTTCCTTCGCTGCATCGGCCCCTTCTTGATTTTCCTTCAATTCACCATCTTCCTCCGTTTGGGATCCGCTTTTGTTACCTGGATCATCCGCAAAAGTAACTTTTGACTGTCCCACGCCCTCTTGCGCTGCGCCGACCTCTCTTTCGTTCTTTGCATCCTTTTCAACGACAGCGGATGTCTCGCCACCCTTCGCAGTTGGCTTCTCATCCTTAGACTTTCCTCTGTTACTTCGTTCCTTCGACTTTGAGGCGTCACGCGAAGCCTTCCCTCGTCCCTGGCTCTTGCCACGCGCTTTCTTTCCCTCTGTTCGCTGGGCGCGCTTTTCTTTTGCTTTCTTCTCGGCAAAGTCGAGGACCTCCTTCACTCGCTTGATTTGCTGAACGTCGTTCCACCACCCATACGAGGTAGGTAGCGCGTCCTTAGAGTGCGAATAGATACACTTGAAATCTCCGAATTTGCAAGAAGAAAGTAGATAGTACAGGCAGACGTTTTTGCCCCTGCAACACTCTTGTGAGAATGCCAAAAAATTAAGCCACAGCCTACTTACAGATCATCACGGACACTCTTTTCATCTGGTGCATGCGAAAAATCGCACTCGACGCCCCGTGCACACCCATCATGATTGTAGAATCGACATGGTACACCGTTACCCACGTGGTTACAATCGCTTGAGTCAGATGGCTCCGCAATTTCTAACTTATCGTCCTCATACCGCGGGAACGCGAAATCGACAGGCTCGCCGTCCGGAGTGACCTCAGAAGAGGGAGGAGAAAGAACATGGTTACCGATTTTGGTTGCTTGGAGGAGAGATAAAGTGCGTCCAAGAGAAGTGTGGGCAAGAACGTGGACGGGATCATGTGCGATGACTGTCTCGAAATCTAGCATAGAAAGGACTTTGATCAGAGCAAGAAAACAAAACTAGGGAAAAAGAGATCCCCACCAATTTTTGCAGCAGGTAGAAGACCCTGCTCGAGTCGTGCAACTCCTCTGTTATAACGCGCCTCGAGGGACTGGGGATCGAACGATAGTGCACGTGTGGCTGCATGTGTTGCATCAACATACCTGCAAAAAAGGATTTGAGATTAGCTCAACGGAATAGAGATTGAAGTAGCGTATTCACCGTTCACATTGTATGTATGCCTTGGTGAGCTTTAGATAAAATTCTGAGTTTGATGGCCAGAGTTTCGTTGCGTCTACATAGCATGCCGATGCGCCAGCATAGTCTTTCCTGTCGGATAATGTATCACCCTAAATAGCCGATGTCAGCATACATAGAATTCGGCAGGATCACAAAGATTCTACTGACCGCTTGACATGCCTCCTCTGCAATCTGATGGTTACGCTCTCTGCGTTCCAAGCGCTTTAGTGCACGAACTTTGAGTGCTCTTTCTCTTGCTTCGATCTGTTCCTTGGCAGTCAAAGGTATCACCTGCACAATATTAACGCTTTCGGTGCTTTCACTGGGATTGATAGAAACAATCTCCTGTGGCTTCAATATCTCGTTAAAAATCGCCGGGTTTTGAATCTCTGCAGAGAAATAAGACGAGGACATGGCGGGTCGTGATGGTAGGGGGTAGTGAAGTGAGGTCCAGTCCTCGCTCTGCCATCACCTTTTTGAAGTTTCAATCCAAATTTCGGATCATGCACGTGACGCCTCTGATCGCGTTTGATCTGAATCACCACTGCCACCAAGCTCAGTCGTTCCGTCCATTGTTGGGCGAGCCACGACGGACAACCATGACCTCGGCCAACGACCCATTACATGATGAAATAAACCTCATGCGACTATTACGACGCTTGGAGCTGGCCACTTCAGAGCAATCCACCAACGATAACTCGCTGGAAAAGTGGATAAAGGCTCAAGGCACGTTGCAGGTATGCTTCGCTTAGAACCGTACGTATGTTCACCTTTGCTAATGACCTGAAGAAAGTAAAATTCGGGCGGAGGCTGCTTAAGAATGTTGAAGTCTACAGTGAAGACCAGTCTCCGTGAGTTCGAAAGTTTATCGACTGGCAGAAGTCTTGATGACAGGTGCTCTCTAGAAAGAGGGTACAGCATTTCAATGATATACGCATAAAGCTTGAAAAGATAGAATCACATTTTAAAGCTGTTGAAAAAGTACGCCCCTGTCTATCTTCTCCTGGCGTACACCGTCCAATATACGTCATCAGCCTCAACCCATCCGACCTCCTTCAATCCTCTCAAGCATCCCGCGACCTGCCCCACCGTCATCATTGACCCTTGACCTCCCAGAAATCTCCTCAAATCTTTCCGACTCTCCGAAAAGTGAATCAAATGCAGTCCGCACGGACGATCTACTGCTTCCCGCAGATACCCCTTCCTACCCCTCCTCATCTAGTTTATCCTTCCCTACACCAATGACTCTCATACCAACTACTATCCCAACCTCGACCAGTGATGGTCTCACCTCTACACCCACAGCCGTAACAACTGGTGCTGCACCTCGATTAGGCTTCCTCCAGAATACGAATGCAATTCAACAAGAACTTTCTGATCAGTTAGCTCAAATGGCGACGCAGCTCAAGAGGAATACGATACATTTTTCTGAAATGCTGAGGAAGGACCAGGCCGTTGTGGAGGAGGCCCAGGAGAAATTGGACAGGAACCTTGATGTAATGCAAAAGGAGAGGTTGAGATTGAGGGACCATAGAGGAAAAAGCTGGGGCACGACTTGGTTGACTGTACTTGTGGTCGTTGCAGTGTTGATTCTGTTTGTCATTATGGTTGGCATCATACGATTCACTTGAATAATGAGGATTTGTTTTATGCGATGATGCTTTGAGATGAAAGTCGCGTTCTCGTATTCAGAAAAGTCCGAATTTATCCAACTTTTTAAAGATGGAAAAAGCATAGGACGGAGCGTCAAGTCTGTAGTTGACTCCACCGTCATTGATATTCTCCGTATCCCCAAATTAAAACACGCCAGAACACTCCGTCGAGCAATTTCAGAGTCAACATCACTCCTCACTGATTCTCATACCCTCCCTCGGTGATCCTGACCCTACTTACTCAATTACCTCTGCATCGACAACTGCAGACTCATGTTCCTGCACATAACTCAACAAGTGCGGAAAGAGATAAATTCCCGGCTCAACGGTATTGCTCCAGGGGTCGCCGAATGTTCAGGTACCTGTACAGACTCTGGTGACCCCGCATCGTTTCGTCCACGGCTGGCTTGGCGCGTCGGCGAATATGATGACCGTTCCGTTTGCTCGGTGGCCTTGGAGACAGTAGTAGAGACGTCATGTACATCCAAGCCTAGCTCTTTCATTCGTTACAAGACTCGTGGGAGTGGTAATGAAAATGCACGTCTTTCACTCCAGAAATATAGAAGGTTGATCACCAGAACCACAAGCATCTACTCCTGATTTGAGCGCATGAATTATGCGTAAGTCAATTCTCAACCCGACGCACTGAACGTGAGAGGTCGGTCAATAACGTCGGATATGGATATGCAATGTCGACATCCACAGATTTCCTATGATAAGCTTCTGAACTCAGTCGGAAGTAAAATATCGCGATCGGAGAACCTTACCTCTCTATATTCCAACCACCACCATCGGTAATTGTGATGCGCTTCTTCACGAAGATATTCAAGTCTCCTACACCCCGCCGTGGCTGGTACTCCGGGGGCACATATCTCCTAGGCGTCGCTATTCGATGGCTCGTCTTAATTTTGTCCCTGTGCCTCCTGGTTGACGTCTTATCGCCCCATGCCAAAATCTCCACCCCGCCCTTGGCAGTTCACCCGTTACCCTCTCCATCCTTCTCTTTTGCGCTCCCTCCCACTCCGCCAAGCAGAACCGTCAAAGTTATCGCCCCCAGTCGCGAGGAACAAGTCATAGAACCCCGCGCAAGACCTTCCACTGCCACTTTGTTCGTCTTAATTGGTGCGTGGGCATATTTTCCTACTTCTCTAGAGTCGTTTGTTAACCCACCTTTGTTCGATCACACAGCAATTATCCACGCCATTGCTCGCCATGCGGCAGATGTAGCAGGTACTCAGCGAAAGCCCGCCGTGAGTAGCGGACGTGGCATCGAGGAGTATCTACATATCAACCCAATCCCCGAATCTCCTTCTGGTGAGGAGGCCACGAGAAAGCCCGCCGTATGCAACGGACGTGGCATCAAAGAGTCTTCATACACCACCACTACCCCAATTCCCGAATCTACTTCCAACGACGAACACGACGACCCGCCGATCGTTCATGACACAGCTGAGAATGCCGGCACCACTAGCATCGAAAAAATAAGGAACACGCTTAGTCTTGCGGTCACTTGTGCTGTTGCTGCCGCCGAGAAAATGAAGGATCGCCGAATGAACGCGCACGCCACGCCGGAACCCATTGTGCAGAATTCAACCAACCTGGTCTCTGTTCACGGCACTTCAACAACAGATACCCCCTTCAAGGCCATCAATAAAGGGATAGAAGAGGTCGAAAACGTTGAGAAACAGGACGGGAAGGAGAGCAATGACGAGGAGTTCAAAGAATGCGAGGGTAAAGATAACGAGGTGAAGGTAAACAGTGCGGCGACGAACGAAATCGAGGAGGAAATCGAGGGCGATATGAAAACAGCCGTGTCAGAGACTGACTGCGAAACAAAATCTGGGGAGCTTGGTATTGATGCGGCAGACGCAAGGCAGGAAAAGTCCAAGGACGTTCCGGTGGGTGTCGCGTGATTGCTCGTTATTGGTTACATGTCGAAGACTGATGAAATTGACGCAGATCGTCACCGCGACGAAGCAGACATGTGACCGGGACACCATTGAAAATGGTGGTGATGACAGTGGTGATTGGTTTACCATTTGCAATGGCAAAGCCGTCAAAGCCTCCACCTTATCTCTTTTGGCTCCCACAAGTCTCCCCCAACTTCCCGCTCCAACATCGACGATTAGCAAGGAGATCACTGCACCACCATCAGCCGTTGTCGTGGAGGGCTCATCTTCTGCCCCTGCTCCTGCGCCTACCGAGAGCGTCAAGGAGGTAGCCACTGCCATCGAATGCGAAGCAGAAAGGCGTGCTGCACGCCAAACCGAGAAGCTACCTTTTTTCCCACCTGAACCTCAGGCGCCCCCACGCAAGCAATATGAGGATGCGCACTGGCTCAAAGCAAAGGCAGAGCATCACCGAAAGGAGATGGAGGCAGAGAGGGCGGCAGAACGCACAAAGATAGAGGAGGAAGAGCGAAAGGCCAAGGAGGTCAAGGAGGCAAAAGCAGCCTGTATTACTAAGTTCGACGCGACCATGAGCGAGCTCCTCAAGGTGGCAAAGGAGGCAAAGGAGGCAAAGGAGGCAAAGGAGAAGTGGGAGATGGAGATGGAGAAAAACAAGAAGGCGCTCAAAGAGATTGACTTGGCGCAGAACAGAATCGGGGAGTCCGCGTTATATCGGAAGCATAGTTGGTCCATTCGCAACCTGCGTCGATGAGGAGGACTTGGGGGGAGATTTGTTTATCTGGAGAGGAGGAAGTAGTGAATAAAGCAGTGTTGTGGTGATCGTGTGCGGAGACGGGACCCCAAGCAAAGTCACGGTCATTGCAACAATAGTGGAGTGTCGAGGCCCGCGTGGAAGCGGCGACGATGGGGAGATAGGCTTGGTGTGTAGCTCTGAAGCTTGTGTCAGAAAGTGTTGATGATAATAGAGTGATGCGCACCCTTCGCGCCTGCAGGAGGCTACGAAAATTGCCTCTGCCTCTGCCTCCTTCTCAATAAGCCATTCGCCCGGCAAAAGAGGGCGATCAGCTGTTGCTGCACCCTGGCGAAGACCGTTCTTTACAGCCTGGCCAAGTACTCGCATTACGACTTCGTGTGCACGCGAACTGATGGCGTTTGCCCTACGGATTAGCTCGATCTCGTACGCGTCTTTAGTGAGGCGGGCATTCTGAAGAGCAGTCAGGAGGTAATGGTCCGTGACGGCGATTGAGTCTTGTGCGAGAGCAAATGTAGTGTAAACTTCAGGTAACTCTGGATAAAGGGGTGAGTTGCGAGGGAGGGTGTGGACAAGTGCACCTGGGAGTGCAGCGAGGAGGGTGGCGAGGGTTTCTTGTAAGGCAGAGGGGTGATTGACTCGTGTGACATCGTGTGATTCCGCAGCAACAGCAAGAGAGGGAGGAGGAACGGACCACATAATGTCGTCTTCATTTGCCTCAGGGATAAAGAGATCGATTGAGGGTGTCTGTCCGAACGATGTGCCGGGTTGGTAGGCCGCTAGGAGTAACGAAGAGGGTACATCACAACCTGTCAAGTAGTAAAAATTTGACTCTTGACGAAAAGCTAGCTCGCGATCTGTATCATGACGAAAACCAGTGATTTCGCCGGCTAGAAGCAAGACTTGTGGCTATAGAAGGGGTCAACAAAAGTCTTAGATGGGGTCAGGGACTCACTTTTGTCTTCTCTGCGGAAGGAAGAAGCTTTACAAGCTGCTCAAAAGTCTTTCGAACGTGGCTAGAAGCTGTTGAACACCGTCAAGTGGCGAGTCATGGTTTTAGGCGAAGACTCAGACGGACCTGGATACAATGTCATGATAAGAGGCCAAGTTATCAGTCGGTGTTCGGATCAATCTCCGACACTGGGAACGACTTTTTGCTAAGAGCGTCTTTCTGAACACGACCAGTGAGCAAACATCGGTTGGAAACCGCATGACGTTTTGCAATTAACGAGGACAACGACGGGAGAGACAGCGGCCATATACTCTTTATGTACAGCATCTCCTAGCAAGCTCCACCGTCTTCTTTGAAACCTCGCACAAGACCGCCACCATCGTGCTTACCATCTATCCTCTGCATCCGACGACCTTCAAGTAGATCACATTCCCTACAACAAAACTCTCACAGCCGATCTGCACCCCCGCAACCTCTCCAAAAAGTCTTGGCTGCTCTGCCGCCGCGCCGCGCTTTGGAATACGCGTGCCGAGGACCAGAGGGGTAAAATATAAGGCGCACAGGGAACTTGAACGGAAGAAGAGGTGAATATTGTTGAGGACGAACGTAGAGTGGCCCAAAATGGGGTATCAGACTATCGGGGCGAAGTGTCAGATGGCAGGTACTAGTAGGCCGGTTGCGATAACACTCAATCTTGTGAGTTCCCCAAGCCACAATGATCATGTCATCGGACGATTGCTGAGATCGATATTAGCAACCGACTCACTCTCTTGATGCTACAGGAGACTGCATCACCATTGAAGCTTCTTCTTATCTTTTCGTTCCGTGATGCGCATCGTTACTGTTCTGCAAGGCACATGCTCGGGCGCGGTGAATCACACCTTAAAGAACTGATCAAGGCATGCGTCATGTTTGCAATTTTCCTGTCCACCCATACACGCAAAACTCGGGTCGAGACAACTATCGCTCGCGAGCTCTTCAGTTCCCTGAATGCGAAGCTCAAAGACGAGGATACGTGGCTAACTCTAGAAAGCTAGAGAGCGATTCGGGCTGCGTGTATGATTGATCGGCGTCGTCCCTAAATGCTAATTGGTTTTTAATCCACCGCATCGAGGTCGATGTGATCAACCAACGAACTCGACAAAATACCAAGTCGATTTCTCATCAGTCGTCATATTCACGAGGAATTATCGCAGAGCAGTCGTCAGGGCATCGAAACTGATGATGATGTCTTTACAGCCGCGGCGCCCCATCTTCTTTGGCTGGGCAGTTATACATAGCTCATTTCGGTGACTGTACAGGGTGACTGTACATGTTACGCGGCGATGTTGTTATATGACACACCGCCCGGCACGTTGGTAGATGG
>JAGGAS010000025.1:7563-28431 GCA_017657355.1 Termitomyces sp. K1Ac | reverse complement strand
GTCTTCCAAGTTCACAAGAGCATATGTAATCGTTAAAATACAACATGATCATTATCAGTGTAATACCAGTAGACTTCACAAAGCTTATTCAGCTTCACGCAGATGAAAAGAAACCTTTGAAAACTCACTAGTCTATGTAGAGTCCAGATTTGGAGATTTAGTGTGAAGGAATCATTTCATAGGCCGTATTTTCATCATCTGTCCGAAGTTTAATATGGCCTTCTCTTTTTTTCACCATTTCCCATTCGACACGAATGAATACCCACATCCACCGTCGGAACAACTCGGCCATTTTTAGACAGAAATTAACGATGTCAGCATGGGAACTGACATTTACAACGTGGAATAGTTTCATGGACCAGGTGAGCCTCAGTATGAAGTTGAGAAAGATCAAAATTGGGTAGACAAGGAGTGGGAAGTATAGCGACTGGCGGAGCCCGAATGGGTGGTAAAATCGTTTATGGTTTGCCACTTCAGCGGAGAAATCTTCCGTTTCTTGCAGATCGGAAGAGCTCGTATTCCTTGGCACGAGAGGAGTAGCTGAGTGCTTGTGAGGAAGATGTTTCCCGAGTGTGGATGACAGACGCGTCCCATGCTCGTCATCGCTTGGCAGTCTGAGAAGATCCATTCCCCAATCGTTCGTCACGTCCCACCAGAACGAGTAAAGAGAATTTACTAAGGCAGCTAGGAGCCTGCGGAGATGTTAAGTGTAAATCGAAGAAGGTGTCGGAACAATCACCAGAGCCCAAATATGAAACTCTCCCGATGCTCTGTCTTGGCAGAGGCCTTATTATCACTACTCGTGTCTTCGGAGACGAGTCCCTGTGCGGCAGAGAGGTAGATCGCAGGAAATGCCGAGGCATATTTTAAAGCGTTAAATAATGATCGACGGTTGCGTTGATGATAGTACTCAATTACGCATTGACGCAGGCGTACGAGATATGGAAGACTGTTTTTCGCGTGTTAAAGATAGAATGATTCTGAAAAGGAAACAAGAAACACATACCTCATGACAGTCGGAAGCATCCACCGTGACATTCCCATACCGATCTGTGGCCTTAGCATACTGTTCCCAGGAATCAGCATACACAACGAAAGCCAGACGTCGCCAACGACTTGTGCGAATGAGGTGAAGATATCGGCTAAGATTACGTCCGAGAAATAGACAGGGCTGTCCGACGAAGACAACAAGCATCTCCTCACAGCGCTAAAAAAGAACACTGAGTAAAAAGGCCAATCGGGAAGCGCCTACTCACTAGAGAAACTTTCGACGTTCCGTCTTGTGAAGGGTATTGTACGGATAGAATAGGATACATATGATGGTCAAAGCAGCCATAGCGGGTATATATCCAAAGACATCGACGAGGCCGACTTCACCTTTAGTTGTATATCGCCATGCTAACCAGAAGGCAAAGCATGTTGAAGAATATATCACGAAGATGCGGTATATGGAGTTGTAGAGTGCGACCAATGATGAGCTCTGTCTGAAGGTAGGAAGGTGTGCTGGTAGAGAATTGGCTGCGTCTGTCCGAAGCTCCAAGGAGCTGATAACGTCGATGCCGGCCACATCGAGGCCATGAATATTTGTGGCCCAACCGAGGATCTCAAGACCAATCAATGCAAGAATTTGGAAAGGGAGAGGGAAGACTACAGTTAGAGGAATGGCATTGCTGGCGTCGGTGCTCACTGGCATTTCCCAAAGGTGTGGTTGCACAGCGCAGCAGCATAGACCACAAACTCCGACCAAACCTTGACGCGTTACGTGTTGTCTACATCTGTTTATCTGTCACTTCGATGCCAAGCAAGCATCAATATCACCTTCACTTTGGCGACCATGGCAAGTAAGGCGACCGACACCGACTTTAGGAAGAAATGGGACAAGGAGGAGTATGCAGAACGCGCCAGGAAGAAAGATCAAGAAGAGAAGGAGAGGATGCAGGAGAACGAGGAGAGAATGAAGCAAGGTAACATTGGCAGATACTCGTCATCCTACCGATGCTGAATACAGTGCCCAGGCAAGAAACCGCGGAAAGGGCAGCGGAAAGATGACCTCCCGAAACCGACTGAGTTGATGAAGCAACGTGAGGGAAGCTTGGAGCTCGACAAAAATCTTGGCAAGACTATGGTCGTGCAAAACCCCGGGGGAAGAGGACCTGGTCAACCAGGCTTTTACTGTGAGCCATGTAACAGGACGTACAAGGATAGCGTTGGGTATCTCGATCATTTGAACAGCAGAGCCCGTGCGTCTCCTATACATGCATTCCTGAGTATTACTTTCTTATTCCACACAGATCTTCGCGTCCTTGGACAATCTACCAAGATAGCACGATCGACCCTTGCTCAAGTCCAGGCCCGAATAGCATTTCTACGTGAAAAGACCAAGGCCGCTACAACTGCCAAGGCTTATGACTTTGATCAACGTTTGGCAGAACTCAAAGCCAAAGAAGTGGCGTTGCGAGAACAGAAAAAGGCAGCTCAAAAGGCAGAGAAAGAGAAGGCGCGTCTTGAACTAATAAAAGATACAGCCATGGACCAAGATGACGACATGGCAAAGATGATGGGTTTCGGGGGATTTGGCACAACCAAGAAGTAAAGGTAGTCTACGGAACGTTCAAGTGAAGCATATCCAACATTGTATTATAATCTCATGTCACGATGTATTGTATTAGTACAAGATATCCATCTATTCAACGATACTTCTCTTCTATAGCTCCACCAAGTATAAATCAAACTTGACATCAGCAATCTCTTGCTCCTCCTCGATGATGAGTTTGGAGTCCGGTTTCCGTTCCCTGACGTCTACGGGAAGACTGCCGACCGTTTTCCGAATGATTTCGGTATGTTGTTCTAGAGCGGCGAGCAGTTCGGAACCTGCGCCTTCCTCAAAGCGATAGAACACATGAACATCATCGGTCGCCTGTAGCCCAGCTTTCTTTCTCAACTTCTGGACGCGATTTGTGAGCTCACGCGCCAGCCACTCCACCTGGAGATCAGGATGAACTTGGATGTCGAGGCGTACAACGACGTCGTTGTCAGTGTGGGTAGCGAACTGTCCTTCTGCCGAAGATGGGAGCTCGAGGTATCGTTGGACGGTGAGGTCACCCGCAACCAATTCAATACCATCCACATTGATTTTTCCGGTACTAACATACTCCCGAACTGCATCGCTGGAAACATTCGGAAGAGCATTCTTGACGCGGCCGAGATCTTTCCGTAGTTTGCGACCGAGCACGGACCAATCAGCAACGGCGCGATAACGCACACCGGAAAGGCTTTCATCGGAGGTGAATATAACGTCCCGAACGTTCAGCTCGGATGCGATGTAACGCTGAAGTGACTTCACATCGTCGAGGAATTGGTCATCAGGGTGGAAGACAAGGAGCTCCTTGAGAGGGACCTGAAGGATGATCAGAATATGCTTGGGTTCCGAAACTTTCTATAACCAACCTTGAGGGAGATATTGTTCTTTTCTCGGATATACCGCGTCAGGTCAATAACAGCCTGCATGCGTTGTACTTGACGCTCAATATCAGCATCAAAGTACTCTTCCTTCACTTCAGGGAAGCCCAAGAAATGAACAGAACGCGTGTCACCCTCAGTGGGGTCCTCTGGAATGTATTGCCGAAGAGATTGGTAGAGATTCTCAGTTAGGAAAGGAGTGTATGAAGACTAAACGAGTGAGTATACTGGAAGTTCAGATGTCTGGAAACAACATACCATCGTTCTGCACAGGGTGAAGAGTGTTTCGAACAATGTGTTGAGGGCCATTACTGTATCTTCCTTCCCGTCCTCGCCCTTTAGACGCTTGCGGTTAAAGCGGATATACCAATTTGTGAGCTCATCGATGAGGTCCAATAACCGTGGAATGATGGTGTAGAGTCTGTACGCAGCCATCTCTTCCCTAACAAGTTTGATCAGGGACTGGCAGCGAGCTAGGATCCATCTATCCATGACGTTGTTCGAGACTCCTGCATGAGGGTTGTACACAAAGTCGACACCGCTAACTTTCTTGAGAAGATTGACATGGCCCATGAAGAAACGGAAAGAATTGAGCCACGGCAGAAGCACTCGCGAGATGACTTCGCGGACACCCTCTTCACGGAAGCGCAAATTGTCGCCTCGCACAATGGGAGAATTGACTAGGAACATTCTATAATGATATACCATCAGCCAAAGAATCTGACCAGACGATCCCAGTGATTAATACCTTGTGGCGTCAGCACCGTACTTATCAATAATGAGATTAGGGTCAGGATAATTCTTGAGGCTTTTGCTCATTTTCTTGCCATCGCTTGAGTGAAGTGTCAGGAACTACAAGGAAATCATTTTTTCACAACTCACGCGGCAAGAACCAGGCCAGTGACAATCAAATTTTTCCAGGGCGCCACGCCGAAAAGATGTGTTGAAAGCACGAGCAACGTGTAGAACCAGCCTCTAGTCTGATCGATACCCTCTGAAACAAAGTCGGCGGGGTGAGTGCGCTCGAAGAGTTCCTTGTTCTCGAAGGGATAGTGTTGTTGAGCATAGGGCATGCTGATAGCAATTCTTGGCATCAGATTTTAAGCACCGTGGCGCAAAACATACCTTCCCGATTCAAACCAACAATCGAAAACTTCCTCGACGCGCTTGAGTTGACCTTTGCCCATTTGAGAAGGAATAGTGATGTGGTCGATCTTGTCCCGGTGAAGATCAGTGATCCCTGTAACACCAGACAACTTTTCTAGCTCTGCAACTGATCCAACGCAGATAATCTATATTTGAAGATGAGTCGTCTATTCAGGGATAGAAAAGAAAGAGCATCCGCCTCACCTCCTCGTAATCTTCACTTGCCCAGATGGGAAGGGGATTTCCCCAATAACGATTACGCGAAACGTTCCAGTCTCTAGCATTGGCCAACCAATTACCAAATCTGTTATCTCCTACACTCTGGGGAACCCTGATATATTCGTCAATATTCGTCAGAAGTAAGAAAAAAATCTGATTACAGACCATCTTGTACCCTCGTTGAGTGTAACAAGTTGGTCGACGATGGGCTGAACGCGGATGAACCAAGAAGGAATAGCGCGGTAGATCAAAGGAGTTCCAGATCTTCAATTCTCAAGTCAATCGCGAGTTCGTACTTTCAAGATCAGATATCACATACCTCCAACAATGAGGGTAACTATGGTTGATAGTTGACTGTACAACAAGGCGGCCCTTGGCTTTAAGCATCTTCTGGATGCCACTATCTGCGGCCTGTGTGGCGTAAATTGAGATCACAAAACCCTATGCAACAGAGATCCTCCAAACCTTGACATGAAGCCCAGCGAAATCTGGGACTTCCTTGGTGAAGATGCCTCTGTCGTCGATAGGGCAGGGCGGCATCTCGTCATCACGCAAAACACCACTAGCGATGGCGATGCGGTGATCATCCTCACCGAACGCAGGTGCTTGCTGAACAATACCCGTACCATCTGCATCCGTGACGTATGTGTCGACCACAACTCTGAATGCCTTGTCCTCAAACTTGTATCGTCGATAAGCTCATCTGTGTAACCCTACAAGCAACATGACGACGTACTCGTTCCGTGAAGTACTCGAAAGCCGGGACATATCTCCAGCCCTTGAGGTCAATACCCTGGAACTGACCGACCTTCTTAAACTTGGCTTTTTTTGGATCCTTGTAGAGCGTTTTGAGGAGGTTCTCATGGAGGATAAAGTTTTGATCGCGGTCCTGATCGTGGATTTTGATGTACGTATAATCAGGATGAACGCAAAGAGAGAGATTGGCAGGGAGAGTCCAAGGGGTCGTGGTCCAGGCCAAAAGCGACGTCGTAGGATCGTCGACGAGAGGGAAAGCCACCGTGACTAACGAAAATGATGGTGGGATCTCAGTTGAGTCATTGATCTGAAAGCGTGGAGTCACGAGCACATACTGGCAGGATCGTTGACATCGCGATAGGCCTGACCAGCCTCGAAATTAGAAAGAGGGGTGGTACACGCCGTAGAATAAGGCATGACGCGAAGACCGCGGTACACCATGCCCTTCTTGTAGATCTCACTAAACGCCCACCACGCAGACTCCATGAACGGGAGATTGAGCGTCTTATAGTCGTTGTCGAAATCGATCCATCGGCCCATACGCTCGACGGTCTGGCGCCACTCCGAAGCGTAGCGCATAACGATTTTGCGGCACTCCTCGTTGTACTTGTCGATGCCCATCTTGAGGACATCCTCCTTGCCCGTGATACCGAGCCGCTTGTCGATCTCATGCTCGACGGGCAGCCCGTGCGTGTCCCATCCAAAACGACGCGATACGTGGAAGCCGCTGGAATGTGCGTGTCGGGTGACGATGTCCTAACCGACCGAGATCATGAACATCCTTGATGGAAGAAAAAAAAAATACCAAAGGCTACTACCTTGATCGTACCGGCTAGAAGGTGACCATAGTGGGGCAGGCCCGTGGCAAATGGTGGTCCATCGTAGAAGGTAAACTCTGGACGGCCCTCGGATAATTTCAAGCTCGTCCGGAAGGCATCGATTTCGCGCCAGAAGGCGATAACCTTCTCCTCCTCCTTGGCAAAATCAAATTGCGCAGAAACTTGTGTTAACAAATCAGACACCGATCCTGAACACAAGGCAGTTAAAGACGTACTATCGTGTGGAGGGAAAGACATGGAGGCAAGCCTGCTATTCAAAATCGATGACTCGAAGTTGCAGATGTGACTTCTTGATTATAGATATTTGAAGGGAAAGATAACCGCGTTATGTAGATTGATTTGGTAAAGTCCAATCGCTAATTTTTATACGGACTTTGCCGGTAACCCGTCTTGATCTCATTCTTCTCTGTGTGGCTTCCATTTGCCTGATGAAAGGCATATCGATGTGCCAGTAACTGCGACGCGCCAACCTCTGCTGATTGTGTCGTGTGGTAGCCATCATGCTCAACCATTCCCATGATCATTGTCGGAACACTCTAATTGACGCCCAGGGTGTTCGATGTCCTTTTTGACTGAGCGCTCGTGATCCATCCGCAATTCGAACACCCGGCACCACCACCCTCGCTTCCCTGGCATAGATTTCCTCGTCAATAACGCGTGTCGGTCCTGTAGAACTTATATAACTGTGTTGGGAAGAAATCAGACAGTCCTACGCGATGTCGAAGATAAATACCCAGCCTGCATGTTGTCTGCTCTTTGAACTTTAATGATAATGCTCTCAATTTAGCTCAACTTATACATTTTACACGGTGAACATGACACGCGATCTCGCCACCGTCTATCGTACAGCCAAACGCTATTTCGACACATACCCAGGTCAACCACAGAGTTTAGTCTACGATTCCGTCTTGTCCAATCTAAGTATGATGGGAAAAAGAAACCAACTCCTACAAGTTGTCCAAAAAAATCTTGAGAGTGAGTATGTATGTAATGATGGTGACACTAACGAAGTATGTGGTACAGTATCCAGTTTAGCACCTGGCTCGATGGAACAAAAGATATCAAGTACATACGTATGCATTTACGGAGAAAAAAAAGTTGTGAATGAAAAAAGAAAAAAGAGTGTGCAGGGATGGATGGGGCCGGCCCCGACCGACGCGATGTCAAGTCCAGCCCGACCGCGAGGAGTATATGCTGTGTGTGTGTGGGTATACATCGTGATTTGGTAGGTGCGGTTGTTTGGAGGAGATAAGAGAGAACACCAGGTATCGATTACGCGACGTCCCTCTCGGTCGCCCAGTGACACAAGGGCTGAGTGCAGTCCAGCACATGGATGGCCTGTCTGCCGGACCGAGGCCCAGGGATTCAGACAGGTGTATTCAAGAGAAGTTAGTTCGAAGGGGCAAACTTGTCACACCGATGGCGGACCCGATTGATTCGTCTGGGGTGCTTGCTGAGCTTGAGCCTGAGTCTGCGCCGCCACATCTCTCTCTTCCCTTTCCTTGCCAAGCTTCTTCTCCTTATATTCTATAGCCTCCCTCACCCATTTCACCATGTCAACTTGCCTGTTCGCGTCCTCCTTGAGGAACGAATGGTCCAGAAGCTCTTGGTAGGTCGCCCGATCCTCTGGCTTCTTGGCGAGACATCGGGAAACCCAGTCCCTCGCCTCTGCGCTGAATCGCTCTTCTGGGAGATCTGGTGGGTCCCCGTGCACGATTGCTGTTAGTTGTGCAAAGACGTTGGCGTATGATTCGGGAGGGAAAGGGTAATGCCCGATCGCAATCTCAATCATGGAAAGACCAAGTGACCAGACATCGGATGAGACGGTGTAGGTGCCGAGATTACCCTGGGATTCACCCTTAATGCGTTCGGGCTGAGTAATATTGTCAGATGCTTGATAATGCACAAGGAAGGATGGGGGTACATACAGCCATGTAGGACTGGCAACCGATATTCGTTTTTGCCAGAGACTTTTCTAGCTGGCCGGACACGCCAAAGTCACAGAGCTTGATCTCACCCTTTGTGTTGACAAGAACATTGGTTGGTTTCACGTCTGGGATAAGAGTTAGATATCTGTCTGAAAAGAAGGAAAAGCAGAATACGTACCGCGATGTATAATTTGTAGATCGTCCTTGAGGAACTTGAGTCCGCGGACCATAGAGCTCGAGATACGGCCTAGAATATCTTCAGGAACGCCCGCGCCCTGGAGTTTGTCGAGGCTTCCAGCATCCATGTACTCCATGCAATAGTACACACAAGATTCTATGAAGAAGGCGCCGTAAAACTCGACGATCTCGGGAGCGACAGCGCGATGAAGGACATCGAGTTCCATGATAATGGCATTTAGCTTTGCTTCATCGAGTTCAAGGCGGATTTCCTGGAAAGGATAAGAGACGGAAGAGGGGCTAGAATAGGGGGGACGAACCTTCATAGCCATGGCAACATTGGTGGGTTTGTGTAAAACCTTTTTGACAGTCCCGTAGTTTCCGCGACCGAGCTCTTCGTCGAGGTGAAGCTGGGACATGTTTATGTTAAAGGACGCGCCGGATGAGAAATTGACACCGGCAGCGTGCAAAACGGCCTTGCCATTAAAGTTGAGTGCCCCCGATGGGTCACTGAGGCTGGTCAGCAGAGGACGCAAGAGGAATAAAAGGAGCGTACACTATTTTAGAAAAGTTTGAAAAGGGTGAGACAAAGTTGTCGGGATTGGGACGCCGTGGAGGGTCGAGAGCGAGAGAAGGGCGACCTGCGCCGAGACCGGCAGCAGCAGCACCACCACTTGGGCTTGGGACGGCAGAAGGGTCAATTTCTTTGAGAGAAAGAGCAGGCTTCGTGCGACGGGCGGCGAGACCTGTGAGACGAGGACGGGGCGGAGGAAATGAATTGGCAGTGTGCAATGAAGGATTGAGAGAAGTGTTTTCTAGAGCATCGGTCGCAGCGTCGAGACTGGACGCGGATCTTTTTGCGAGCTGAGGGTGGTGAGGAACATGGAGAAAGGAGGGGTGGGTGTAATTGACTTACTGCGGCCATCTTTGCCTGGAGACCGGGGGGAATGGGAGTGGCGACGCCAGGCTTGAGGAGGAGATTTGGGCGAGATGGGGGAGGACGAGGGGCATTGGGGCGGCGCTGGGGATCCGAGTCGGACGCCATGGTCGACGACGGAGATGAAGTCATAACCCAGCTGGGGTTAGGGGTGCAGTCTGTGCTGTTGCAATGGGGTTAGGGTTATCTTATCATGCCTGTTACCATCAAGTGGGGAAAGGAAAGGTAAGTCGTTGCTCGTCGTTGCTCGTCGTTGTCGTCGTTGTTGACCTGACTCCTTTGCACAGGATCGTCTTCGACCTCCCCGCCCCAGACACTCCCGTCTATGCCATCCGCCAGTCTCTCGCCGAGTACACTCATCTCCCCATCAACTCATTCAAGCTCATCCATGCAGGCGCCGTCATGAAAGACGACAACGCGCCCAGTGAGTCTGTTTTATTTCGTCTGACCAGTCCTCACCCCCGCCAGTCTCCGCCTACAATCTCACTCCAAACTCAACCATCGCCCTCATCGGTTCAGCCGACGCGCCGTCCACCACTTCTCCCTCGGAACGCTCGATTCTCTCCACTATCCACTCAGAACTCAACTCTGTCCGCGCATCTCTCATCCCCAGCCTCGACGCCTTCCTTCTCGCACCCACAAACCAGAAAGAACACACTCGTCTCGGCGAACTCCTCCTCCAGTCCCTCCTCCGCCTCGACGGCATCACCGCTGATCCATCTTGGGAGCAGGCCCGCAAGGAGCGTAAGGATGCAGTCAAGGAGATCCAGGATATGCTAGATCGACTTGACAATGCCTGGTCTACACGATCTGTCTAGATACTGTACTCTACATAATTTACAATTTAGTCGCTGAAGGCGCCGCCGCGTAGAATCCCCGCGGCGGTCCCATCCACTGCCCGTTCATGTAATTCATATTTTCCACTCCATCCCGCCCTGTAAGCTGCGCGTTACGATCCATCATAATCGTATGCATCTGCGCAATCGATCCATCAGCTCAAACCTCTCTCGCCCACAAAAGACACAACAACCAACCTGTATACGAAGTCCCTGCAAATTAAGCCTCAAACTCCCAACTTCCTCCGCCGTCCGTGTCGCCTCGTTCGACAATGCAATCTCCTGCCTCCGCCCAAGCGCATCCACACCTGTCGCAAGTCCAACCACGCTCTCTCGCAACCCATGCAACGTACCTTCCAGCGTCGTACTAAGATCCAATGGCGCAACGAGCGGATGCGTAGGCGTATACGCCTCATAACCCTGTGTGGCGCTCGACGAAGCACGGTGATGCTGTTGCGCTGTGTGATATGCCGTGCTGAATTCATGCTCGGTTGGGAAGTACGGCGCAAGCGAGTCCGCGGGGGACAGCGACGACACGTTGTATACAGAGGGATAGCGGAATTCAGCTCCAACCACTCCATCTCCAACGCTCGATGTCGATGCGGCAGCTGGTTGACTACCCACCGGCATCTCAGTCGAGTAATGTCTATGAGAATGAACGTTGGGAACCTGCATCCATGGTCCGAGCGCATGCTTGACTGCGCTCATTTCTCGACGAAAGGTAGATACGAGATTCTCGAGAGTATCAACACGTTGTCGAAGAATGAAATTCTGCGCTGTAAGTTCTGCGACCCGGCGTGAGACATCCGGTGCATCATGATCTGCAGCAGGTGTCGATGAACCACTCGAAGAAGAAGCCGACGAACTTGCTTCTGCGTCAGGCATCGTCTGGCTTTCCGTAGAAACCTAAAGAACAAACCCTCAATCAAGAAACAAGATCTGAAATCCAAAATGGGTTGCGAACCTGAACATCCTCCCGACCCTCATCCACCTCCTCCTCCCCATCATGCACATGCTCCTTAACATCCTTGAACATCATCTTTTCCTCACATTTCCCCTGCGGACACGCCACCTCCCTATACATACACACCTCTGCCAGGTGTCCAGCCAACAGCTGTCTCTGACACGTATGCATACACCCCGTCGCGCGGTGCACACACTCCACCACCAGTTCATCCACAAGCTACACCCCCAATGTCTCAATAACCACAGCAGGAATCACGGAAAAGACGTTGTAGACTCACGGATCGGACGATGGGATTGGCAGGTGCGAGGTCGTTGGCAGTTAATAGGGACCGGTCGATAGGACAGTGCTCTGCGTGTTCGAGAGCACGGTGTATACAGTCCTTGCAGAATGTATGCGCGCAGGTTAGCGTCGTCA
Source organism: Termitomyces sp. K1Ac (assembly GCA_017657355.1). Lineage (NCBI taxonomy): Eukaryota > Fungi > Basidiomycota > Agaricomycetes > Agaricales > Lyophyllaceae > Termitomyces > Termitomyces sp. K1Ac. The sequence goes on along the minus strand of JAGGAS010000025.1, from coordinate 16,753 downwards.
CTGGATCTGTGAACGGTGCCCTGCAGATGCAGATTCAGACTCATTACTCAGCCAACCACCGGGAACGCCACTCTATCGATCCACATACCGGCATATGCAGCACATCTAACCAAGGGTGTATCCAAAAAAGTACTTCGTGAGCATACGATATGCTGAGCAGCAAGGTGGGTTTACGAACGAGATTGGTGTTTGGGCTTTCGACATAGTTAAATAACGACATTGGAGTTGAAGATCATAACTCGAGAGAGAAGAGAGTCAGTCGGTGTCACCGCCCTCGGTAAGTTCAATCCCTTCCGATCCCGATCATACATGTTTGCATCACTCTGGGGTCTGGGGTATAAATATCGTACTTAGCCTTCAACTTGTTCATGGCATGACGACGCCCTCGCGATTTAATTTCTATGCCATTCTGACTCGCGTACTCATGCGCCTCATCGCGCAAAGTTTGTCCACTAATAAATGACATACACTACACAGAAACTCTTCTACCAACTCTAACAAGAAATCAAGTGATAAACTTCTGTCTCTCATGTCCATATGGTTAGTAATAGTCTCTCCACTCCTTATTCTCAAGAAGCTGGAGATAACGTCGACTCTGCATACCTCCTTTTACTGACTATATCTTGCAGCCTATCTTAAACCATTTCCCCGAGACGTTCCCAGCCTCCTGTGAATGTGTGAACCTTCTTCGTCTCTCGCTGATAGCTCGGTACTGTGATATAAATACTCCAGTCAGTTGTCTAGCATTTCAGTCGTTGCGAGCCGTTTACGACACCGCTTCTGCTTACTCGCAGCGTAATATGTTATCTGGTCCAGACGAGCATTGATGAAACCCAGGACCAGAGTACAATAGAAGCCTTTTTTTCAAACCCAAGTAGCGACGAGGAAAGAGGTTTTCAACGTATATGTAGTGTAATCCGTGTATGTCGAGTTCCCCGATAGACGTTCCCAGCCTCCCGTGAATGTATGAACGCTTTTGAGCCTTCTTCGTAGCTCGTAGCTCGTAGCTGATATAAATACTTCAGTTGTCTAGCAATTCAGTCATTGCTAGCGTTTACGACACAACGTCTGCAATCTCTTCTGCTTACTCGCAGCGTGATACCTGGTTCAGACGAGCATTAGACCCAGGACGAGAGTGAAGATAGAAGCCTTTTTTTCCATTTTTCAACCCCCCCTAAGTATCGAGGAAAAAGATTTCATTTTGATCATGTATACGGTCGAGTTCAAATTAAGCAAGGTAAACGAGCAAAAATCCAGCCCGCTCGGTTTGTTTCGATGCCGTGAGTCGCAGTAGGAGGGTAAGGTGGAAATCATGCCGCCACTCAGGAGTCAGTGAGAAGCCTAGCTCGACGGCAAATACAAATAGAGTTTTTACGAGGCAGCAGGAGTATTCTAACATGGCAATCCGAAAAAAATGAAGCAACAATAAGTACAAGGTTGAAGACCCTTGAATGTTGTACTAGCGGCCACTGTGGGAGTGATGAACAAGAAATAGACATTCAACAGAGCCAGGTCTCATGGGTGCCTGGGGCCTGCGTTCGAATATACCCTAACCAAATTCAGTGCTGACCGTACAGGTCAATCAAATCAGGCATTCAAAAGACATCCAGGTGAGATACGACTCACAATCCAGGAAATTTGAAAAGGATCTGTGGAAAGCACCGACTCGGACTCTATCATATATTGATAGATCATGGAAGTTAAATTTAATGGAGGTGAAGCTCCAAGTCCAAAAGACACACGCATGCTGTTACGACGTGCAGCGAAAACATCGTGGAAAGCCCGAAATAAGAATTGCGCAGTTGGTGAAATGTCTCCGAAAGCACCGGTAGGATGGGTGACGTTTGGACAAGGAAGAGAGCTCGGGATGGGTGAGATCTGGGAATTTGATGGGATCGACTTCGGACATTGGGAAATGGGGTATGTACAACTTCCTCCGACTCGGAACTGTTGTTATCCACAAACCGCAATGTCATTTTCAGGAATCACGATCGCGTCTACCGTAAAGCTGTCCTCAGGTAGGTTAGACTGCAGCTCCGCGAAAGTAAACATCACTGACGCGCGCCGTTCCAAAGGACATCTGATGCCGCTCCTCGGATTTGGTGTATATCAGAACTATACTACCCAAGATTCTGTTCTTGAAGCGTTCAAAGCCGGATACAGGTGTGTATCCCATGCACACCACTTGAAGAAACGTCGTGATTTTGTAAAATACTAGACAGATAGATTCGGCGCAGGCCTATCGCAACGAGGCTGCTGTTGGAGAGGCTGTCCGTAACTCTGGGCTCCCTCGAGAGGATGTATTCATAAGTATGCGATATCTGATCTTGGGTGAACGCTGCACTGATTGTCAAGCAAGCCACGAAATGCATCTCAAAGACACACGGCTATGAACGTACACTGGAAGGCGTGGATGAATCTCTTGCCAAGTTCAAGTTTGGTACGAACAACAAGTAAATTTTGGACCCTAGACCTCATGACGCGTCTCTTATCAGATTATATCGACCTCTTTCTCATTCATGATCCTTATTCCGGAGCGGAACGTCGTCTTGCGACATACAAAGCTCTTCAGGAAGCTAAAACTTCTGGAAAGATCAGGACAGTTGGCGTTTCCAACTAGTACGTAAATGGGCATGCACCTCTCACTTTTAAAAATATCCCTTGGATCACAGCGGTGTTAAGCATCTCGAAGAGATTCGAAACGCTGGGTTTCCCATGCCATCTGTGAATCAAATCGAAGTGCGTCACAACATGACGAAGACCTTGCCTTGCATACTGAGCTATCCAGCAGCTTCATCCCCTATGCCAGCAACGCCCCATCGTTTCATACTGCCGGGAACATAATATTGTTGTGCAAGCCTATTGCCCTATCATCCGCGGTAAAATGGACCACCCGGCCATCACAGAAATCGCAGCCAAGGTTAGTTCGGTCCCATACTTATTGTCAAATACGCTGTACCCACTGGGTTATTCAGTATGGCCGTGACCCAGCACAGATTCTGATCCGTTGGTCCTTGCAAAAAGGGTGTGTAATATATATCTACTGTTGGGGCTTATCGTGAAACGCAACTTAAGATTCGTGCCGTTACCTAAAAGCGCCACTCCAGCTCGTATTCGTTCAAACGCAAATGTATACGACTTTGAGCTGAAGGAGGAGGATATGGCAGCACTAGATGCGCTGGATAGGGGGAAGAACGGCGCGATTAGCTGGAACCCCGTAGACGCGGATTGATTGTATTGGAGATAATCTCAGCGCTCAGCGCTCGCAACTACACACGACATCTCTGCGCTTTACAGTTCAAACCTTCTCTACGCCACCGTGATCGGCTGATATTGTAGACAGTTGATGCAGCTGATGTTATCCCATAAAATCATTGCTTCTTTCATTCCAAAGAGAGAAGCTCAAAAGTTTTTTAATTCCTGTCAGACCGAGTGTCACTGAGTACATCTAAGATATCGATTGTCAATATGAAAACTCCACGGCATCATGATCCTTGCATAAGGTATCACAAGGGATCATGAGGTCTTGAGACCCTCAGAAATGATTCTTGTCATCAATTCTTGGCAAGGAATTTTCCTGTTCAGCTATAGGCTACTCCTCAGCAACCCGCAGCAACATATGCAGGTGGTGTGAGATTGATATGTATGTCGTAATACCGCAATTACGCATGCCGCGTACACTTTAAAAATTCTCCGTCTTCCATGTGTTCCGAATTGATTGATAGTAGGTGACACCTGTGCAGTTCTCTACAGCCAATTGGATGTGGTGATTTGCCGTAAGGGAACATCACGATCCGCTGAACAAAACAACTGTTCAGGCTCCGTGATACGGATGGAGGTCTCCAAGAAACTTACGGAGACTTGTAGATCATATGGTCGAATATCAAGCAACCACGGTGAATCGTATGATACGGAGAAAGTTACAAGTATTTTTGGCGCAAGAAGGGGATAGTAACCAGTTTCAATTGAATTTGTACAAGCATTAGTAGGCGAACCAACAAGGGAATTAAGCGACAGTACAGTAGGTATTTTGCTTCGTGGGTATTACGGATGGAAGGGGTAGGTTAAATGGATGGGTAAATGTGTATGTAGATGGCACAAGCGTGGGTAGCAGGCAAGTGAAAGGTATAAGTACAAAGAAGGTATTAGAAGTGCATAACTTAAAAATAATTCGGATCAGGAAGGAAGAGATGAAGTCCAAAAAAGTCGAAGAAGGAATAAAAAACCGGTCTGACAGAAGGAAAGTGTCATAGTATTAGTATTAGGGAATTTGATGTTTTAAGTAGTAGCAGAGCAGCAAGAGGATACCGAAGAGCAAAGGATCAGAGAGCAAGAAAAAGAAGGGTTGAGTGCAAAAAGAGGTTGGGCTGAGAGGTCGAAGGTGGGCCCACAAGATCCATGAAACAATGACAAGAAAGCGAAGCTGAAACAGAGGAAAATCACAAGAATAGTACAAAGGATTGGACGGAGGTGGCTGTAGCACCCCCCATAGCAACTTATGCATAGATGTAGGGTTGCTCTGAGTGCTGACCAGTGGAGTCAAAGGGCACCATGGTATCGTATGACACAATCGGTGCCTCGAAGGATTGGTGTTGGAGGGTGAAATTGTCTCCTTCGAGTACGGGATAACTCTCCGCAAGGTATGGAACGTCATAATTGTAGTGGTATTTGTTGAGTTCCACGGGGTCTGAAACAGACGAAGGTTGCTGCATTTGGCTGGGGTCCTGAGGATAGAAGTATTGATCAGCGGGAGGGTTGGCCTCGGGCTGGATCTCGACAGTCACCGGCGTGACTGTCGTGAACGATTGTTCCACGGCCAATGCCTGTACCTAAAGGAGAGAAAAGCGTCAGAAACCGTGTACATCTTGAAGATTCTTTCGTACCTGGGTCGTTTGACCTTGTAGCGCATGAGTCAACTCGCTAGACCGAGAAATCGGCACAGGTGGTGGGGTTCCTTGAGGGGGAGGGCTGCCACCAGGGGAGATGGTCGACGATGGTGACGGATAAGTGCTTGTTGCATTGATTTCCTTGGTGATGGCAGGAGGAACTCCAGTGGAATGAAGATCCTCTTGTACAACATACACAGAATTATCGTGTGGGCTTACAGCGTCCTGCGCACAACTGACGTCAAGACTCGACATAAGCGTGGTGAAGTGTCCAGAAGCACTGAAAGGAGGTCAAAATTTGAGAAACTACTGGATTTTCCGAGAAACTCACCACGAGCCACGCCTGCTTTCTAGGTCGTGTTCGTCATAGCAGCCCACTTGGTCAGAAAAGTATGCACTGTTGAGACTAGAGTCGCTCGTCGCGATCGAAGTGATCGAGCCGAACCGAGACAAGGAATAATAAGACGACGCGGGAGTTCCCTCGTCCTCATCCTGTTCATTTTCGCGATATGCATAGGGTTGAGGGTCAGGTGAGTAACGCTCGCTATCCCCAGAACTGGTGGATACCATAGAGGGTGTACTGGCGGCACCGAAGGAGAAATTCGGTGATGGAAGGGGACCAGGAATAGGGGATGAGATGTGCCGAGAGCTAACTGCATAAAGATTATGCTCAGGGAGAGACGCTCTTACGCCATTGTATGGTGACAAAGGCGACGGTGAAGGCGAAGAAGTACTTCTCGGGGAAATGCGGAAGTTACCCAATGAAGCTCGGCGCATATCTAGACGATAAGGGGAAGAGGCAATACGAGGAGTGGGGTTAAGAGGGGTTCGGCAAAGTGGTCGACGTGTGGGTGCAGCGGCACGCGGGCCATAGACACCGTTTTTGACTCTCGCAAGAGGTGCGTAAGGATTGTTGGCCAACCGTTGAAGGCTGGCATCTACGGAGCAACGTCTCGCGAGAGGGTCGAACTCGTCAAACGAAGGACCATCCGGAGAAAAGTCGGTTGTCGGGAACGCGTTCACTGGCAACGAACCACGCCGATAAGCATGTAGATTGCCTGAATAGAGGCTGTGAGGATCCACGAGGGAATCCTCCCATGATGCAGATCGTTTAAGCTCTGTAGCAACCTGGGGCTGTGAAGATATGCGACTCGCACTCGATAGCTCGATCGCGTTCGACGACGAGCGCGACTGGGAGATCTCAACGGCAGGCGGGGTAGCTCCAGCAGCGTCGTCGTCATCCGACTCTGTTCTGTCCTTTGCCTCACTTTCCCCGTTTTTTGTGGCTTTGCTTGCCTTGAGTTTTTCCTTGGCTCGTCTATTTTTTTTTTTGCACAGGTAAGAGATGATGAAGAAAGATGATCAGGGGGTTCGTTGCACATACCGATTTTGGAACCAAACCTGAGGAGGATCGGTGAGTCAGAGAGGAGAAAAAAAAATGGAGATGAGGACGCACTTGGACTCCTCGAGCAGTCATGCCCAACTGAGCGGCGAGCTCGACACGTAGGGGCCCGTTGGGCTTGGTGTCGCGCTTGAAGATCGCCTCCAAGGTCCTGAGCTGGGTTGTTGTTGTCCTCTTGCGATGCTTGACTTCATTGGGGGTGTAGGGATAAAAGGCGCGAAAGTCGACGGAAGAAGGATCCATTGACAGGCCTGGTGGTAGGGGAAAAGGAAGAGAAGGAGTGGCAGGGTGGGTAGACTGTGGAGGAGAGAGCGAGGAATAAGGAGGGACAGGACAGGAAAACATTTGTGGGAGGACAGGGATAAAGATATATAGTGGTGGCTCACAGCATAGAATTCGAAATCAGGATGGGCGAAAAGACCGGAAAAGTTTGGACGCCAGGGTTGCACACCAGACATAATCTGCCCACGCGTTTCCAGGAACCACCCAGCACCTGATCGTACATATCCATTTCATATTTCGCATATACTCTACCCGAAGCATCTACATATTGGTATAATAGGTTGAACAAACTAAAACTGCATGAGCTGTGATATCAAGTGATGTCCAGCATGTCCATCGTGTACATAGAATCCCAAAATAATTCCCCTTAGCCGCTTACATCCATCGCTCGTCCAAGGATCTCGTCCAAGAAGCCTTCCTCAGCCCGCCCAAACGGGGAAGCTTCTAGCAAAGGCCTTTTATCGCGCTTCGCTGCATTGTACATGCGTTCCATCACCTCTCTTGCTCGGCACACCACTGCATGTCCACAGACATCATGGATACTCATCCGTTCCTTGGGTTTTTGGCGCATCATCTGCTTGATGATCTCCAGAAGTTCGGGGCTATCATCAAGAAGAACCTGTGAAAAATCGTCGCGGCGAAGTCTCTGCCAGTCTTCGCCCCTAGAAGCAACAAACAGATGACATAATCAGTTGATATCCCCAGTTTTGCACTCTGCACTTACTGATCGGGAACCACTATGTTGGCTGCCGCCTCTAAAATTGTCATCCCCAGACTGCAAACGTGACATGAGAACAAGCATTCAAACTCAAGCGAACTCCAGTGCAAACCTAAATATATCGGCCGCCTTACTGTAATAGTCTTCCTGCAGGACCTCTGGTGCCAAGTATCTTTTGTCACCTTCCCGTTCGAAACCTTTCGATCCAGTCGACGTCTCGAACTGGCCCAGCCTAGGAAGGAAGGTAGCCATTCCAAAGTCACCAATCTTCAGCCGGCCTTCTCCAGTGACGAAAATGTTCGATGGCTTCAAATCAAGGTGGATGACCCCAGCGTCATGGATAAAACGGAGACCCTGGGATTTTTGATGGTCAGTGATTTAGATATAAAGGGAACCGAACAAGTGCTAAATAATTATTACTCACGTTACTCAGATCAACAACGATCTTCCATACCCTGTCTTCACTGAGTTTCCGATACGCATTGCCGAACGTCTCCAAAAATTGTTGAAGACTCCCCGAGGTACAAAGCTCAGTTTGAATATAGAGCGCGTCGTCCTCTTCCCAACTATCTATATAGGCCAACACGTTGGGATGACGATTTCCGGAGATACCAGCAACCCGTGACAGATGCTGCAAAACTTCCACTTCTTCTTGCAATCGAAGCCTATGAAAACACAAAGAACAACTCAGTCCCATGCCAACAACGGCAATGTCAAATAACTTACCGATGCCGGGGACCTTCAACGCGCTTAGATTTTTTTACCGCGTAAACCTCACTGTCACCCCCGTTCTTGCTGTGAACTTTGATGACCTTGCCAAATTCCCCACATCCGATCTCACTATCGACCACGAAATCACGTTCGAACCGGCTTGTCGGATGTTCCTCAGTGGCGGGGTCGCATTGTTGATATGTACTCGGTGGGGTGCAGTTTTTGAGGCGATGTGATGCGATACTTGGCGAGTTGAGTGTCCCGGCGGAGCTATTCGAAGAGTTTGACGCAGTCCGTGTCATCGACAGCTTGAATGCATTTTTCTGTAATGGGGACAACTTCTTCAATTCTATTGTTCTCCGGTTAGAAATGTCGCAAACAAAGTTGTTGTGTGAACTAACCTTTACTCTTCGGTCTGGTCGGTGTCGCTGAAGATGACATGGATTCACTACCACTTGAAAATGCCCCACTGCTACTCCGTCGCATAAGCCATCGAGTACGCAAGGTCTGAGGATTTCCGTCGTAGGGCGTTGACGCAGACGGTCGACCGATGCCTAGGCCTAAATAATTTCCCGGCTTCGCTGGACTGTCGTCGTCGTCTTCCGAGTCTGTGTCAAAGCTTAACGGGAGCTTCGCAGGCAGACTCTTCCGGGACGCATTGCCTTTCTTGGGCTCGAAATCGATACGTGGTCCGACTTTGACTGCGACAGCACTCTGCCATGCACGCTGACCACCCGATAAATAAGCCTTCTTAACCTTCTTCACTGGCGTCCCGGGGATCTTCTTCTTGCCCTCTGGATTTTTGGAGGCATCTGCGAGCGTGCGCATGATAAAAGCGTCAACATCAAGTCCTTCTCTCGAAGTGGCGTCATCGGCACCAGTGACAAACACACTAGGCCATCCTGAGCTAACTTCGGGTCCGGTCCCAGGGGTCACCAGATTGTCTTCCGTGTCAGAATGTATGGAGCCGACACTTGTTGAAGTGCCCGGCATCACGTTCAGATAATCGGTACCGTCCTCGTACTTGTCATCTAGCGCGATCCCAGAGTCGCGAGGCTTATACTTTGATTGTAGTGTCGACTTTCTCATCGTCTTTGATCTGGGCGAGGGTGTGCCTTCCGTAACACTGAAAACAAAGGAGGAATCTTGTGGGCCATCACCAAAGAACATATCTTCGTCGTCATCGTCTTG
>JAGGAS010000024.1:7337-21694 GCA_017657355.1 Termitomyces sp. K1Ac | reverse complement strand
TGGCTTAGAAGGCTGTTGTGAAGTCTCTGGCAAACTCCAAGTTCATAACTCCTCCCTGGGCATCCATACTAGGCGATTCAAGGGCGGGAGGGATCTGATTTTTGAAGCGGCGGATCGATTCCAGTCGTGTTCGCCAATTAGTTTTCATTTCTACAGGAACAGTGTCTTGTTGAGTGTGTGCAAAAACGGATGCAAACCAGTCAGCTAGACGGCTGAGTTGGCGCACAAAGAGCGGTAGACTCTCAGCAGAAATGATTCTGAAGTGCCCGACAGGTGCAAACTCAGTCATGCGAGGTGCGCGTTGCACTGTAAGTTTGAAATATTCGTTTTCATGGAGGTTGTTAGAAAATGCGGCAATAGGGCCCAAAGAATGTGGTTCGATGACGATGTTAACGAATTGGAACTGGGTTGCTAGTGTGTCGAATTTGTAAGGGTGGCCAGAATCGTTCCATACGATTCGGACGTAGTCGTTGCCTAAGTGGCGTTTTTTGTTGATACAGAGCGGGTCATGGTCGACGGTGGGCATCATCGTAGCAGTGTGGTAGAGAACTTGACCAATGTCGTCCCACCAAGCATATGCATATTCGCCATCTTCGTCGGGATCAAGACCTCCAGCATATACATCCAACTGGTCCCGTAGGTTTATCAGCCTTCCGAGTCCTTCGAGGAATCGCGTATACGCAGGTGAGCCATGTGTGTTACGCAAAATTTCGGCTTCCTCAGTCTGACCTGGGGCAACATATAGGATTCCGACCTTGTGAGTGTCAATGACAGGTATTCTATCGAGGTTGGTGGTGTATTTCTTGACTGCGGCATTATCAGCAACTACCCGCAGATGAGACGTATTTGTACGATCAGGATACGCTGATAACTGCAAGGCAAAAAATGACGGGTCCACAGACACTTCTTTTCGGCGTTGTGATGGAGCAGTACCACTCCAAACATAGCCAGTGACAGGATTTGGATGGGGCGTATCGTCTTCAACGGGCTGTTTGAAAATATCCCGAACTTGTGCCTGAGGAGGATGTCAGCTATGCTTCTAATCACCATGTCACAACTTACTCCTTGCGAATCCACGGAGTTGTCTTCAGTTGTCTCTTCATGATCAACAGATCTGACCTTTGCCGGAACGCGCTCCATTGTAAGTGTCGCTGGCACGGAGAAAAGATCTGGATCAACATCGCCTGCCCCTACCAAAGGCACATTCTCCACGCGGCACAAGAATTTTGTGTACCCTGATGGGCGGCGACACAGTACCTCAATCCAACCTCGTTTGGACAACGTCCGAATGGTGATGAGTGAATACCCATAGACCCACGTCTTCTCTGACAGCACAGCATGTGTCTGTTTTTCTGCTGGCGGATTCATCAGGATGTCGTTGAAGACTGATGGTGCGGGACGGGGATCTGCACTCGCATACGTATATCGCGCAAGCCAGTCAAAGCACACCTCTGTGGGGTCATCCAGTTCATCATTACCTTCATTGGCAAGCAGGAGCTGGCGTGTGATGTACGGAATGTGCCCCGGACGGTCGGGAAGCTTCAGTGCGAGGAACCATACGTAGACGACAGTGTATGAGAGGATTCGCACGTGTTGAGAGAGTGCTGATGAGGAGTTCTCGTCCGTTTTCAGGCGGTTGTAATGTTGGAGGTACTGTAAGGCCACACCAAACACCATTTTGTAGTCGTTTTCGGTGAAGTTGGCGTATAACGGCGGGATGGCGCCTATGAGGAAGAGGAAGCCGAGGATATGTACGGCCATATTTGCACCTGACATGATCTGGGAAAGCATCTCGAGAATACGAGGGAGAAATTTGGTCAATGAAGATTGTAGTTCAACAGCTGCAAGCGAGAGGGCATGCAAGCAACACTTGATAGTAGAGAACTGGCCAGACGATAAACCTGTCATGAACACCTCGACGAGAAGATGGCACTGTTTCAGCTCAAAGCACCGACGGAAGGTGTCCGGACAGTACGAGACCAATCCTTCGCTTTGCGTGAGGTCTGCCACCTCGAAGGGGAAGGTCTCGGGCACATGCCACAACGGAGGATGGGGTTTTGAGACGGCATTCCTGGTCAAAGTTGCGGAAGCTACTCTAGACCCACTTCTGCTCGCCGTCAAGGCGCGAGTTGGCTTTTTTCCACTGGTCCTCCCGCGAGAGAGCGCTCTCTCATCACGATCCCGTAGAGGGACCAGGGGCCTCGGACGGCGTGCCTCTGAAGGTGATGTTGGTTCACGCTCCGTTGATAGGTTTTCCGTGGACGCAGACGTAGGACTATCGCTACCGGTGCGGTTTATGATAGAGGAGAGCATCACAACATGTGCTGGATTGTCGTACGTAAAGTACAACCTATGATCACGGTCTGCACGAACGTGCATAAGGAACTGAAGCGCGGTAAGGCGAACACGCGGTGATTTGGCGTCTTTGGTGAAGTGAAGTAGGATGTTGTAGATGCGGATGGCAAGTGTGATAGCGGAGGACTGGAGTGCTATTGGTGTGAATGTGAGCTGCCCAAAGATGGATATGAGCGCCGACGTAGCGGTGACGGTGCGCGGAGGAGCAGTGTTTGGCGGTGGGGAGGGTGGGATGATAGGTTCATCTGGCACGTCGTCGGTCCCTCGCGGGGGAACAGAATGTGACTGCGAACGCGAAGAGTTGCCGGTGGTCAGCGATGATATAATGCTCATAATGCTGGAGCTATTCTTCTCGGTCTCATTCGAGGCATGCTCACTCGTTGACCGTGAAAGGGTGGGGGAGGTTATTGGTGAGATGGGCTGTGTATTAGGTGGCGTCGGCGAGTACGCTTGAGTGTGATGCGTCTCCGATGTGAACACAGACGAGGCATCGTCCTCTTCAGGCTGATGTGGTTCCTCTTCCTCGGCGGCAGCCACTAGTACGTCAATGAAACCATCCACACTGTTGTCCTCCCCCTCCTTGCACTCCACAGTTCTCAACACAACCTCATCGCCAAGAATCCGCCACGTCATCTCTCCCGCTTCCTTATCTCCCCCATCCGCCAGGGAAGTTTTGCAGAATTGCAAGACTAGGCCGGCAAGCGGGACACGATACGCCTTCATGTCACGCACACTATCATAGACGGTCCACAGGGCCTCCAGGACAGCCTTGCGCGTTACAGGGCGCCCGATGCTCACGAAGCTGGTCTCGCCTATAACGCAAGCCTCTTCTTCATCGAGACTCGTCTTTTCATCGTCACCACGCGAATCCATCTCTTGCCATATGTCATATGGGACCCCTGCAGCCTCTTCGAGAATATTCTCCTTGGCTTCCCTTGCGTCGGCAGCATCAATGGGCCAAGCAACCCAGGCCTTGACACTGAGTGTGAGCACACGACCGAGTCGTCCTGCATCCCAACCGTTTTGACCAAGTCCTAAAGCACCGGTCGTATATTCCTCACTCGGCCATGCGCGTTCCATGAGGTCGCGCTCGAGATTGAGATGGCTGGGTGCACCTGAGGGGGAATAGCCCACGGAGCTCTCGCGAGATATGTACGCGCGCGCAACGCGAGCAATCAAGGCACGACGGACGTAGTTGCGGAAAGTACGATGAGCTCCGAGGGCGGTGTAGAGGGCTAGATGGATAGATTTTGTGTCTGGAGGTGGGAAGAGGTGCTTCTTGAGGATTATCATGCACCGGGTAGAGTAGGGCCCGCAGAAGAGGGAATTGAGGGTTTCGGTGATTTTGTCCTCTGAAGATTGCTTCTTTGTGGGATGGGGTTGGACAGAGAGGCGGGGCAGAGGTGAGGAGCAGATGGCGAGAGCACGAAAGAGGAGAGGGAGGACGACGAGGAGGCAATCAGGAGAGAGGACCTTGAGTTGCGAGGCAAGGTGATCGAGGTAGAGCGCGATGGCGATGTCAGCAGGATGTTTGGTCACTGGGATAGTCATTATAGAAATGGACGACAAAGACGATGGATTTCTACGATGTGACAGTTTGGGTGAGGAGGTCTCTGGAGACGGACGGGGTTTAGGGAGGAGCAGGATCGACTGATCAACCAATCCAGCGTAGAATTCAAGCACGGATGCGAGACAGTCGTCGGGGATTCTGGCTATCGGTTCGACATTGGCAAGGACCTCTGCAAGAAATTTGGACAATACATCAATGGACCGTTCCATCTCAAGGCGGTCATTGTCGCCCTTGAGCAACCTGTCGAACACGGCAGCGATCCAGGACTGGAGGACACGGATAAGGTCCTGTTCGATACCAAGGACATCACGACCGAATTTTGTGAGGGCGCGAAAGGCTTTGAAGCGGGGTTCCCAGAGATCAATGGCCCAGGAACTGGAACCAAGAAAGAGGGAAAAGAATGCCAAACGCTCGTCTGTTGTTAGAGCTGGACACTCGTTATGTTCACAGTAGGCAGAAAGGACGTCATATCCAGCAGCTTGGACTGCTACTGGTGCATCAGAGTGACAGAGAGACGCGAGGACAGGAATTAGGGCAGCCTTGCGTGGCAGAGGAGAGGCCGCAGCGAGAGAAGTGGCGAGAGAACGTGCGTGGGTGAGGCTGGGGACAGCTGGGGGCGTGAGTAGGTCGATGAGGGCATGGATGGACAACGGAGGCAACAACGACGAGCTCGCTGTTGTCGTCGCTGTCGTTGTCTCTGTGCGTGGACGGCGCCAGGCAAGAAAGGACGACGTGTTTGAGCGCGGTCGACCTTGCATCGTCGACTGCGTTCAACCGTCAATAATTATTTCTGATTCATTCAATCACCCGATCTGATGGCACTAATAGTACAATTCTACAATACTCCTTCTATCGCTAGCTCTCTAATCCTACTGATCGAGTGCTCGACGCCTTTGCCTATTGTGGCATTCAGCTCTTGCGGCGTCTTGCCCTGAGTCGGTGGCCCAGGAATGCCATTGGCAAACGAAAATGTTAAAATCATTTCTCCTTCCTCATTGTATGATAGAACATTTGTGATCCGTATCCCGGTCTTTTCCATTTCAAAGTACGCCTACGCAACGTCAGCTGGATATACATATTCATAGAAAATAACATGCTCACAATGGTGTTTGGGTGGAGTTCGATGTGCTCGCTAACAGGTTCCCCGTTGTTGAAACGCACGGAACGCACGATCTGTGTCATATTGTGGTTTTGACATTGATAGCTGTGGGCATTCCACATACCTTGGTACCATCGTCGCTCACGACTTTGGAGGACGTGATCATTGGAACAAATGTCTGAGGGTTCCGTGCCTTGATCCCGAGGCCTTTCCAAACCTGCTCTTCGGTCAAGACAGGTGTTACACCTGGAGGATTTACGCGTCTGCTGACTGCGAAACTGGGTGGCGACATGATATTCTGTTTGTTAGAATGGAAGATTGTGAATCTATTTAAACTGCAGCAGTGGATGCCGTGATTACGCGTCGAGAAAGAACCCTCGTCATGTGTTTGATTGCAATGTTACTGACAAGCAATAACACTGCTTTCTGTCAGCAGAAATTGTCCTTCGGCCCTCACCAAGGGTTGCTCAAAGGTACATACAGATACCAGAAAGGCTGTGGGCTGGTTGAGACTGCGGACATTTTGCTTGACGGAAGTGGGGGATAATCGGATCATGGTTTGGCAGCTGTGATTAACACAAGAAAACCGACTCCGTACCGTTCGCGGCTCGTAGCTCGGCGCGAAATGTCTTTGATCTCATTGGCTGCCGGAAGAAACCGGCAAATCATGTGATGCTTCATCATATCCTCAATATTTAAAAACTTTCGAGCCGACCCAAGTCCAGCTCATCATCTCGCGTTCTCTTTCCGTTGTATACTCTTTCTTTACAAAATAATGGGCTTCTCTGCTGGTTAGTTACCCGCTTCACCGCCTAGAGCAGTTCTTATGTTATACTCAGGTGACGCTGCCAAGGGTGCTGGTCTCTTCAAGACCCGCTGCGCTCAGTGCCATACCGTCGGTGCTGGTGAGCCCCACAAGGTCGGCCCCAACCTTCACGGGTACGTTGGATTACAAATTTCTTCAGGAACGTACGCTCATTCTTCTGTAGCATCTTTGGCCGCAAGTCTGGCCAGGCCGAGGGCTTCTCCTACACCGCTGCCAACATCAACAAGGGCGTTGTCTGGGAGGAGGACACTCTCTTCGATTACCTCGAGAACCCTAAAAAGGTGTGTTGTTTCCTTCTATGACTTGTTCGCCCGTTCACATGATTACTAGTATATCCCCGGAACCAAGATGGCCTTCGCTGGCTTGAAGAAGGACAAGGACAGGAATGACCTCATCACCTACCTCAAGGAATCTGTGCGTCCCTTTTCCTATTCCATCCTTCTCGTCACTCATGTTTCCTTCTAGACCGCCTAAACGCTTTTACTTGTTTCACGGTTGGACGAGTACAATTACTACCCATAATCTGTTCTCGGACTTTCCTTACCCGCGACTCTGGATCTCATACGTCATGCCTATAATATAATCCACGCTATAGACGAGCAACGTGAATCCTTGACCTCACATCACGCTGAATCTGAAAGGCCGATACAAGACCTACCGAATGATCATTTCTGCCGCTTCGCTGGCGCTCAAAACCACCTGTCGCTTAAGCTTGTAACTCTCGGTGATACCTAGCTTTCTCATTGAGCCGATCGTCCCCTCGTTCATGTCTACAATTCCGTAAGAAGAGTCACACCTGCAAGGCATAAAAATGGCGTACCTAGACCAGCATCTGATTGCCCCTCATAGTGGGCTGCCCGTAGCTTGGTGACGAGATCAGAAGAATCGAAGCCGGCATTGTCGGCGAGGATTGTTGGTATTTGTCTGAGCGCACGTCCAAATGCCTCTGTTGCGATAGCCTTCTTCCCCTTGACTTTTCTAGCTTCTTCGTCTACAGCACAGCTCATCAACATCTCCGAGCAGCCACCACCAAGCACCGTCCGTGTCTCCTTCACGGTCTGCGATAGCACGGAGAGGGCATCGTGCAATGAACGCTCGGCCTCGTCCACCATCTGTGTCGTTGACCCACGGAGGACGACTGTGCATGCCTCACCCGCAGCAACGCCGGAGAATTTGATCAGCTATGGATGTTGTGAGATGGAGCAAGCATCAATTTTCCTCCCTCTAGACTTACCTTGTCCTCACCAATCATGATCTCCTCGATGAGCTCACAGTGCCCGAGGTTCACGAGATCAGGTCGATCAAAGGTACTCGCGATCTCGCCACCGGTCACGAGCGATAGACGCTCGACACCCTCGAAATCGGCATGCTCGATTGTCAGAATGCCCTTCTCAGCTAGTAACGATTCGGGGTAATTGTAGATTAGCTGTCGGTTCACGAAACAGTTGATGCCGTGGGCGGCGATCGCGTCAACTTTGGCCTTCATTTTTTCCTGAAAAAAGATTGATTGTAAAAGTTCGATGGGGAGGTGATGCATTACATACCCGCTCTGCGCGTTCGAGCTCTGCGAGTTTCCCTGTTCCATCGACTTTGACGCGTGCACCAAAGACCTTGATCTTGTCGGTGTCCATTGCTGATGGGCTGCGTGAGTTTATGAATGGTGGAGCGAGATAGGTTCTTACATGTGTTGGCGATGAGAATTTTGGCGTTTTCCATGCGTTTTGGTGAGTTCACGGCGATCGTTTTGTCGAGAATGAAACCTGGCAAAAAAGTTATAAACACGAACATCAGCGAAAGTTTGAGTTGGGGTACCTTCATCGAGATAGGAATCCGTAAGCTTTCCTCCGACTTTTTTAATGATTTGTATGTGCTCGAGATCTATCGAGCCCTGGAGGAGACGTATATAAATGTCCAAAAAGCTGTAGAATGACATACCTTGAGTCGAAGAACGGCATCGACTGCGAGATTGGCACACGCAATATGAAGGAGAGTTGAGACCGTAGCTCTCGGAGTCTACATATACTTCGTGTCGGGTTACAGCCTTTTCCGAAAACTTTGTCAGTTCCAGTTCCGAAAATAAATCTTTCTTGTGTGAGAAAACCCTCGTCCGCGTCAGATCTTCATATCACACACCACACATTGTTTAATTCTGGGCTGGTGGACCTTGGTTCACGCCAACGTCTACGGCCGTCGTCCGCGGTCGTGCTCAACAAGAAGAACCCAGTAGGTGTTGTTCAGAACTCTGTCATTTCACAACCTTCAGCATCGGAGTCACTAACAGCGGAAACTCAGGCTCATCACCGACTCGGGGCACCCAGGGATTCTGTTCTGAGCATTGATTTTTGCTGACGATGGCCACGACACGGCAAGACCCCGCATCTCTTTCTCGTTTCTCTTGGTTCACCTCTGGCTTGCGGTTCAAATCAGTGAGCGCGTCATTAGACCACGCTCACGAGAGTGAACCCGATGATTCCTGGCACATACCATACAGCGGGCCTATTGAACCTCCTCGAGATCCCTTTCGACGGCGTGTTGAGCGTGATAGCTGGGGGGATCCGATAGAAAATTTCGACGCTGAAGGTGATTCTCGCTATCCACTTGGCAGAAGCAGACGAATGCACGGCGTCGGTAGTGATAGCTCCCCGACAGGTCATAGATACAGGACGCAGTCGGCGGTTTCAGTTCGGATTGCTCCTTCGGACCTTAGTCGAGCGAGTGTAGTCTCCCAACGACGGTCGACCATTACATCCGAGTCTCCTCGGAGGCCGCCTGCACCCCTGACCGTCTCTGGGGGTGTTGGAGAATCTCCCATGCCGCCTACACACCATATCACTACTTCAAAAGAGAGAAATCACACCAGTATCGTGGGTTTTTTCTCCGGCGGGCAAAGGACCAGGATCAGGACTCCCTCTGAAAAGGGACCTAAGGTTCTTACAAAAAGCATGACAAAAACAGGGTCTGGACAGCCTTCTAGATTAATATCAGCAGGCCATCGGCACAGTGTCTCCACTGGGTCCAATTCTCTTTGGGGCCGTAGCAACCTGAGTCATGGTGATACAGAGGCTACAGGAATTGACGACTATTACACTTCCTATTATTTCTCCGAGACATCATCTCGGAAGTCAAGATCAAGAGAAAATGCCGGACCTTTTAACCATTCATACGGCTCGATCTTGACTGTTCCACGTCAGGAAGAGCAAATGCCCATCTCATCCACGTCTAGATCTGGCACTCGACACCCATACTCATACGTCTTTCCTTCGCGTGCAGACGATGGTCCACACACAGCCCCCTCGATGTCGATCAATCCCAATGCTTCTAGTTCAACACATGCAGTGGCACCTAGAAATCAATCGCGAGCACCCCAGCAGAAATCGATAAGTATCACTCAGGCTCAAATTGAGTTGCCTCACCCTGTCTCCAATCGCAAGGATATCCAGAGAGTGAAAAATTCCGCTTCTACGCCTGATCTTCGCATGGCTTCTCCCCATTCACCTTCACAACCCCCGGCAAAATCATCCTCAACATCCAGAATTAAGGAGCGTTGGCTGTCCGCGGAGACCTGGTGTGATGCCCTTTTATTTCCACGACCCCGACTCAAGACGAAGACAGCTGGCGACGACGACAATGTAGGGCGTATGGTTAGCTTGCCCCCTAGCCCGGTCAGTCAAGATCAGTCTGGGAAATCCTCATTACCCAGAGTATCTGAACAGGGCGTAGCATCAAGGGTATTGGCACATTCGAGATCACTTGCCGACCTCGGCACGGCTCGCGAAGAACCTCCCGCCAACGCATCAGGCCCTTCGTCCTCATCGATTGCAAGCCAATCGAACAGAAATCAAGTGCTCCCGCCGACACAAACGCGTAGGTCACGCAGGCAGAAGAGTTGGGCTTTTGACGATCTGGCGCTACCAACTCATGCTCCCTCGTTGACTCGGTTCGTGGTTATCACTTTCTTCATGTCAGAATAGTTGCTCAATATTCTACTGAAACAGAATTTTGGAGGAAAGGGAGAAGCTCGAGGAACAGCGCAAGAAGTGGCAGGACCAAGCCACGAACTCTTTTCAGAATAAGCGCAGTCGTAGCATTTCCCAAAGTCATTCACGGTATCTCGCCTGCAAAGGGCGGAAAAATGACGGTGGTCGGCCTAGTAACATTGACATCCTTGCTGCTAGGGCCTGCCTTGGGAATCAGATCCTTACGCCTGTTATTGTACAGGACAAGTCCCATCAAAGTTCGCAAATCACCTCTTTCAGTACTGGATCGCTCAATAAAACTCCCCATTCTCATTCTCATTCTCATTCATTGGCAACGACCTGGTCCAAGACTTCGAAATTCCATGCTCGGAGTCACTCCCGTTCAGACTCGTTAGATGGGGTTGTTCCCAAACACGCGAAACCTGCTGGGCGTCATGGACTGGACGGCGGAGAATTACTGACAAACAATGGACCTAGTATTCTCAAAAGGGACGGTGCGAAGATTCTTCGGCCTGCTAATCTTACCCTGGCACAAAACTCCATACCATTATCGCCAAGTTCACCTACGCCAGATCCTAGTATTGGGATCGCAATCTCTACACCGCCTTTGGCTGATGGCGTTGAAACCATGCGGTTCCCGTCGCATCCTTATGCACAAAGCGGGTCATACTCACTCCGACGTGCACCTATGATAGCTCGCCCAGAGCATGGAGTACCCAATTATGTTTCCGACTCTTCAGTCAAAGATTCTTCGGCGAAGGCCAATAATGATATCCCTCCTCTCAATTTCACATCTCGCGTGTCTTCTGACCATCCCTATGCGCAACCTTCATCATCACGCGATTTATATCTGCCGGACACAAAATATGCATACAACGACATACCGACACCTTCAAAGATGTGGGCACAGGTATCTCCTAATGTCATTAGAGAGATCCATCCGAATGATATCCAATATTCGCCGTTCATGTCGGAAAATGGCCATGAGTCCGAAACCGATGATTACGCTCGGAACTCTCAAGTGATAAATGATACTGTTGGGATTGGGGAAGCTCTTGCGTACGCTGTGCGCCCGAAGAGTAATAGAGATAGCGGATTAGGCTCAAGCGAAGAGTATGCTACTGCCGACCCCCGACACCAGATACCTGCCCAGGCTCCAAGAAGTCATAGACAACCTGTACAATATGACACAACACGGCCACTTCATGAGAAGAGACCAATCGATCTTAACTCGGCACATACCAAAGCTTCCTCTCCCTTACTCCCGGGACATCAGCAATCTCCTGTACCTGACATGTCGCATAGTATACGTCCCACGCGAGCCACACCCGAAAGCTTGCCTCCTCGATCTCCACGTTCCATTAGTGATCCGGATGATCTGGAGGGGTTCTATGACCTGTTCTATGATCCCGATCATCCTCAACATAAGGTGAATCATGGTTCGGGATCTGGAACCCCGGTTGGACTACACCGTGAAGCTGAAGGTGGGCTTGCGAGTCTAGCGCGTCATCTGAATGAGGAGCTTGAGCAGATGTCACTTGAGCAGGGAGACGGCCAGTCTTCGCGCTTGTCAATGGAAGGCAGTCGGAGTTCTGTTGCTAGGAAGGCTCCAGGATCCATTCTTGAATTCGTATTCGAGGAGGCATCCTCGCCTGATTCAGGGACAGCTCGTCTTTCTGCACCTGGCCAACACACAATTCCTCCATTCCAGCCATCTTCAGCTAGAATTCCAGAAGACATTGAATCATCTCGGGCTTCCTCTCTCATCGAGCCCGATCCTGACGACACTGGCAAGCATCCGTTGTCGCGTGAATGTTTCTTCTTACTTACAATGAGCTTTTCAGAAGTGTTGCGTGTTGGTGTCGTGGATTCGATGTCCTCCTCCCCCGTTATTAACCGGAATCCTCGAGCATCGCTCACTGGTCAGATGCCCTCGCCAGTCGATCGGGAAGGACATGCAAGCCAAGCGACCTCTCCGCAGCTGTCACTACCCTCAAGTAATCCTACACGTAGCAGCAGTTACACAACTGCCTCGACCATGTCAGGTCTATCTGACTTCCCAGCGCCACCTGCAAGACATGCCGCCGAACGCATGTCGATTCTCACTTCATATTTCGACGAGGTACACTCGCAGAGCGAACGTAATGCTTCGCGCCCTACGACGACACTATTAGCACCCTCCTCCCCCTTTGACGATTCCAGTTCTGACACACAAAATCATGGGCGTTTGGCATTCGACGGAGAGAACGACGAAATGGAGGAGCTGGTTGCCGCTCTTTCTTCTCACTCTCATTCGACAGCTCGTCATTGATCATGTTCCTTTGTTTTTATTTATCTCAATTATTACTCATGTATATGATTAGGTTATACCTTAATCTCTCCTCATAATTAGAATGTAATCGATAGTAGAGCTAGCAGTTTGTATTGCTTAAAATATCAATAAAGATACAATCGGTCAAACAGCCATAATATCTCTAGAATATTCATTCTTTCATTCGTCCCATTTCATGCCATCGGCCATTCTGTAAACTCGCCTTGTCCGAACCGGAAGAAGCTGATGCTCCCGGAATCGACGACTGCGATGACGATGAGTTTTTTGCCGGCTTTGAGTGCCATGAAGGGGTGTGGTCGTCGGATGGGCTGGATGGGTTGAGTGGAAGGAAAGGCCCACGGGAATAAACGTTGGATGAGCGAGGGCTCGTTTGGAGTGGCAGCTGGTTGAGAGGAGGACTTGGAATTGGCAGGGGTAGCCGTAGCAGTAGGCAATGGTCTGCGTATTCTGGGAAGAGGGGGAGGTAACTCGGGTAACTCGTCAAAGAGGTCAGTCAGTTCTTGGAGAGTCGGCATTGGTGTAGTTCTTGCGCTGAAAGGAAAGTGGTCAGATGTGATGTTGATGAAGTGGATAGGGAAGGAAGAAGACGTACTTGATGACAACGATTTGGAAATCGGGAACAGGAGGAGCAGATCGCTTGAATTCGGTTGGAGGTTTGTAGAGATTGTAAAAGATTTGATAGGGCGAGTTGTTCTTCATCTCGAGCCTTTTTGCGGGGTCTGGGTGGTGCAAGGGGATTTTGTGGCCTGAGGACATGAACCGTAGAGATCGGAAGAGCGAGGCTGATGATGTGATGAGAATTGGAGAAGTGGGGAAAGTCTGTTGGAGCTTACCGTAGTTTTTGTCGTGATGCAGCCAGCGACTGATACGAAGAGGCCGCCACCAGTCGAAAGGTTTTGAAAAGATGTTATAGATCCAGAGAGAGAACGAGGAGAAAATGCGACGTAAGATACAATGCGACGAGTTTGTAGTTGCGATCTGTGAATTTTGTGATGGCCACGGAGGAGGAGTTGGATAATAAGATGTAGGAGGGTTTGTTCGCGTGACGGAGTACCCCAAACGCTTGAGGTATGTATATACCTAATAAGCTTCGTATGTAAAATGATAAGGTTAGGAATGATAAAAGCCAACCTGCAACTTCTCCAAGGTGAGGTCTTCTACTCCGAGCATCTCTGCATAAACTTGTTGAACGGTCATGGGCGCTCCAGACAACTCCAATTGTGTGTTAGTAAGGTCTATGCCGGTGTCCTTCCAACAGAAGAGGGATCCCCTCTCCACGAGATAGATGGTCTCTTCAGGTAAGAGTTCAAGTCGCCTTTGGATCTTTTCACAACCATTCTCGTCTACGACAGGTCGAGGAGCAGAATGTCCTATGGAAGAAAAGTGGATGCCTTTGGCTAAAGTAACGTGGGTGCGACCGATATTCGGGTACCATACGGCATAACTGACGGCTTTGCTGAAGGAAGGTGAGGCTTTGTTGGAACAAGATCAAAGTTTGTGTACCTTGAGATCGTACGCGTCGCTCTCAGCGCATCAAACATTGCGGACCTTGCGCTATCCAAGACATGAATTTGGAGACCTGATCCACCGCCTGCTTTAGGTTCAAAATCCTTTTCGCCGCGCCTTGGGATTACTGGACGCGCGAAACCACTGAAAATGAGTGATGAGATGATGTGCGGAGGCAATTATTATTATTTTTGTGGGCGCACAGATTTGACCAATCGAGACCGCCATCTTCGTCGCCGGAAGACAGAGCGTCGTCGTCGTCGTCTGGAGTGCGCTGGACAGGGGGCTGTTCGTCGTCCATGATGGGCTTGAAGAACGGAAGGGCGGATTCGGAAGTTGCCGAAGATACTTGCCTTCAACGATGCGGCCGCTTACGCTGCATGCCTCGGCGCTCAACGACGAGGAGTATAAGCTCTACACGGCGAGTCTAAGGGACCTCACGGACGACCCAGACAAGGGCTCACACGACGATGCATACTACGAGAGCATGTCTGTCGGGGTGAGGGAGGTGCGGGGGTGGATGCGGGGCAAGTATACGCATCTGCAGCCCGGAGTGATCGACTCGGCGAGTAGTGAACTGGGTCTATATACATACGGGAATCTAATTCTACTCTACTGCAGATCCTGCGTTTCTTTGCGCCTGGACTGGGAACAAGCGACGTGCTCAGCGGAGGCCAGTTCTTTGCAGCGCT
>JAGGAS010000023.1:23229-33709 GCA_017657355.1 Termitomyces sp. K1Ac | reverse complement strand
AAGTACATACTGGACGTTCTTGTGGGTTTTAAGCCCAGAGTACTGGGAAAAACACTTTCCACATTCGCTGCACTTATGCGGTCTGAGTGGAAAGTTAGGAAGAATGATTGGGCAGCAGGGGAAAAAATCATACCTATAGCCAACATGTATATTAACATGACGAGTAAGGTCCCCGCGACGGGAGAAGCTTTTGAAGCAGGTCGTACAAGTGTGCTAGAAATCGCTTTTCAGCACATTGAAATCAAAGGCAAGGAAAACACGTACCATTTCGGAACGCATTTCACAGAAATAATTCGATATAAGATAAATTATATTAGCGGCTGTCCTGCAACGCTAGGGGAGTAAAAGAAAAGTAGGAGAGAAAGTGGGTGCGGTAGATAGGAGAAGATGGAGAGGAAGACCGGACCAAGTAGACGACCCTAATTTCCAGGATGTCTCTTTTTAAACATACCATCCGTAGCCACGCCAAAGACATCCCACACAAAGGCGGCAAACGAAAGACGCGCGCTTATTGTCTTGCTGGTAGATGGTAAGGACGAATAACCCAGAAAGGCAACTCGCCGCGCTCGCGTAACTATTTATCAGAGAGATCACCCTCCGATCACATACGTCTTTGTTGTTGTACCTTTCGTCCTACTCAATGCGTCATGAATTTCAAAGAAAATCCCAAAATGCTCATCATGCATAAAAAGATCTCTAACAAAGACGTACCGATCTTGTGTACCTCACGTGGCTCACAAAAAAGACTAGATAATTCAAGTGATAGGCGCATCCATTAGCAAACAAGAATTAGTCTCCAGACGGCGTACCTATGTGCTATGTGATATGTAAAATGGTGCAAAGGAGAGCAGACAAGGTGGGAAATGCGCGTGCATACAGTAGTGATGTCACAAAAGAAAGTGTAGTGGGCTAGGACTTGTCCTCATATTCCGAGGCCTGGCCCTTGAATCTTTTTCGTTATTCTCTCTTCCATCCATGGTGCAATTGCCCATAAATCTACCCATGTGAAGGATGCGTACTGGCTCCGCCCGGGTCCGACGACGAGGCCGAGATCTTGCAGTGGAAGCCAATCGCCAGACAAGTCATGGGTGTGTGGGCCGACAAGCTGGGCTATGATCCTTCGGACGTCCAAGGCAAGCTTGTCAAAGGTGAAAGGTTAAAAGGTTGATATTATATTACTTACATCAAACCCCCAACCCATTGAAGACCTTCTTCCTCGATTTCACCTTCCTCTAGCCACCGTTTGTCGCCGCCTCCGGGGGTATAGCAAGGGTAATTGGCATGAGATAGAGCAGGAAGGGGATGTGATAGTCGTGTGTATGTCTCGGGAGGTGGAACATAAGCTGAAAACATTTCATGTCATCTAAAGATAAATGTATCAGAATTAGCTAGCCTACTATACGCGGGCGTGGTCAGATTATGGATCGGGTAAACACCATGATCCTCGACTAGGGTGCTCATACTGGAGACAGAGTACCTCTGTGATGTCTCCTCCAAATAGCTCGGACCAATGCCGGGAGGATGTAAAAACAAATGAGCATTGGGGTTGACTGTCAAGGCACTGCGAGGTCGGTTCAAAGTTCCAAAGGCGAGGACCCGAACATCCGCGAATTCAACAATCAGCTACCTGATGTTAGTGCCAGCTTCCGACAACGCATTCGTCAACAAACCCTTATCCGAGTCTCAAGATGGGCTAGATTACTTTGAAGTCTATGTAGGAAACAATAAGGGCCAAGCCCGGTGTCGAATTTCTAAACGCACTTCATCTCATTGAATATGACGAGGGGGTTGAAGCTGCGGGAGGACATTTCAAGTTCATTGGCAGAACCATTGCGATTAAGGACGATGTATCTGCGAAGATAAGGGGTTGTGATTGCCAGAGGACAGATTAGTACCAACTTAGTCCACGCCTCGTCCGCGGTGCACGAGGTCTCTGCACGATGGGAAATAC
Source organism: Termitomyces sp. K1Ac (assembly GCA_017657355.1). Lineage (NCBI taxonomy): Eukaryota > Fungi > Basidiomycota > Agaricomycetes > Agaricales > Lyophyllaceae > Termitomyces > Termitomyces sp. K1Ac. The sequence goes on along the minus strand of JAGGAS010000023.1, from coordinate 31,758 downwards.
GGTACAACAACCTGACAAAAACAGATTTCAAAAGAACAAATCAACGTACATTGACAAGGACTGACTTCAAGTAAGCCTTTTTCCATGTTCCATCCTTTTTCCATTTTCGCCATCCCGGAAGAAAGCGTCGATTGAAGCACTCTTCCCATTCCTCAGACTTGAGGTTGGGCAAGGTAGCCTCATAAAGCATGAAAGATGGAGAAGCGAGTGATAATATTTCAATCCAATTCTGTCTGGGAACTGTGGAACGAACGCTCAAAGTCTTGAGAGAGCTTTCATAATTGTCTGAACGCAGCACACGCAAGATGGGACGACGCCATGGGTTCAATGAGGGATCAGACGCGATGTCGCGAAGGCGCCTGGACAACGTAGATGTTATGATAAGCGACTCTAAGTCGAGCTCGCCGAGTATATCAGCAATGAGGTCAACAGGGAGGGATCGAAAGTGCATGTTTTCTTAAGCGCTCGTCTGAGTCGCAGAACAAAGAAATAAACAGAGAAATAACGTGGGTGCCTCGCGCTTCGGCAAATCGCGCCACGCGGCTGTTCGGCACTTCCTCCGATTTCCGATCACCTGTCTTTCTCCAAAACTATCATTAGAACCGAAGATTCTCGCATTTATCTCGCATTCGCATATCTGTTTTTGTATGCAAAGCCGAGTGCTGCGCATATAACGACAATTTCCGCGCCACTGCTCCTCACACTTGTCAATGTCAAGGATGGAACGTAATCAGTTCATCAAATCATCTTGTGTCAAAGAGCCGCGAAGCTTCATTTCTGCTGTAAGTTCTTACTGTGGAGTCTGGGACACTGCGCAGTTCAATGATCATCCAAGGGCATGTATCTGTATGTATGCGATACTGACGATCAATCAGTCAGGTGAATAGACCACACAGCAAAAGTATCAGCGCCCCGAAAACGGACTGTGCTATGGAGTTCTATTTTTGGTTGAATTTAACTTCATGGCTTCGACTTCGGGTGCTTGTAACGATGGGCTGGACCTATTCGGTCTTGTTTACATACTCCCTTTACTCTTTCCCACTTCCTCCCATGTACCTAGGAGACCCCTCCCCTCCCTCGAATCCTAGTCGCAGTCTCCTCCGTCTCTCGCCCCCCAGTCCTCCTTTCCTTTCACCATCTCCTTCTACAGGCAAGCTTTTCAGGGAAAGTTGGGTCAGTTTGTTCCTTATTGTGCGTACCCACGTAATTTTACCGCCCGTTAGAATGGGTCGGACACCCCATACTCTTTCGATGGCTCGCGACTAAGTTCACTCAGCGAGAAAGTGAGCAGCACGTGGTCCATTGTGCGTTTTGCGCGACCAACCAGCCTCTCTAGTACTCTCTTGCACCAGATCCACGTCAGTGGGGTGCAGATCTTTCGACTGACCTGGTGGAAGCAGACGATGACATCCACAATCCTGACTATCACTATGACCGGTCCAAAAGTTACGACCTTTCGTTCTCGCGGAGGGGAATGGCAAACCTCGGGTGTCTCAGTATGCTCATCGCTGGATTTGTTTTGCTCTTGTAAGTCTTCCCCGTTCGTCCGTTGTGGCATTAGTCGAGTATCTTGGAATAGCATCGGGTACCCAGTTATCTCTTACTTCCGGAAATTGGAAATGATGCGGTCGGCGTACCATCTTAATGGTTTCAATGCGACGGGGCAGGTATGTGTTTGACCATTTGAAGGTTGATGGACAGCATTAATTGGATCGGTAGGTCCCATCAATGGGAAATTTCGGTCTGATAGACAATGAGACGCCAAAAGATGCATACTTTCGGGAATCTCGACGGGATGGTTCCCGAATGCAGCTAATATTTTCTGATGAGTTCAACACAGAGGGCCGGTCATTCTATCCTGGAGATGATCCTTACTGGGAGGCAGCTGATCTTCACTACTGGGTACGACCACTACTCGTGTCTGATGATCCGTAACAGGATTAATTTATGCCTCCACATAGCCAACAAACAACTTGGAGTGGTATGATCCTGCTGCGGTCACGACGGAGAATGGGTCACTTGTCATCACATTCTCTCAGATGCAGACACATGATTTAAATTATCAAGGAGGTACGTCGTATCCCAGCAACTCTGATTCAACATCTTACTAACTGCCATCTGAAGGTATGATATCAACATGGTAGGTCATGGTTTATTGCTCTGCCGGCGTGAATTGAGAGCCATCTAGGAACAAGTTCTGTTTCACTGGGGGGTATATTGAAGTGTCCGCAATGCTCCCTGGCATTAATAATGTCGTGGGAATGTGGCCGGCGGTGTGGACCATGGGAAATTTAGGAAGAGCAGGATACGGAGCCAGTCTCGAGGGAATGGTTAGTTTTCACCATACTCCGATGCTTTGCTCCTCTGACGCGACACTACATAGTGGCCTTACTCGTACGATTCATGTGATGTTGGCACAGTAGCTGATCAAGTCCTCAACGGCCAGCCGTATGCTGCCACGATCAACGGAGATCCAAGCTATAACGATGCGCTATCGGTCCTCCCCGGGCAGCGGCTATCCAGATGCACTTGTCCAGACGACACTACGCACCCTGGACCGAAGCACGATGATGGAACATTCGTTGGACGTGCCGCACCGGAGATCGATGTTTTCGAAGCTCAGGTACGCTTAAAACGTAACTTTGACCCTGTGGTTTACCGGTCCTTAACTCGAGGCCTGTGACAGGTTACAGGGAAGCCTCTCAGGGGGCAAGTCTCGCAGTCAGCCCAGTTTGCAGTATGCTCTTATCCATTATTCGGTGCTTCTTCGCTTTCTCACAAGTCCTTTGCACGTTCTTGTGCAGCCCTTTAATCACGCTTGGATTTGGCAGAATACTTCGGATAATATGATTGTACCGAACCCGGCTATTTCCCACCTCAATTCTTTCATGGGTAGTGCAACCCAGCAGGCGACTTCTGTTGTTACTGACACGAGTCAGAAATGTTACGAGTTGAACGATGGTTGCTATTCTATCTACGGTTTTGAGGTGAGTGGGACAAGTACGTGAACTTCATAAGATCTGTACTTAGCCTTGATGTCCAGTATAAACCGGGTTATGATGACGCTGTAGGTAATATGGAAAATTCTTTGGTACTTAAGCTGAAAAGGTTTTTAGTATATTACCTGGATATCAGAAAATGTGACTGCATGGACATTAAACGCTCCTGGTGTGGGTCCCGACCCATCTGTGGAAATTTCTGCAAGATCAGTACCTCAAGAGCCTATGGTGCGTCATTTTGCAAGTTATTTGAGTGTTCACTCTCAAAGTTTGAACAACATAGTACCTTATCACCAATCTGGGCATGTCAAGAAACTTTGGGGACATTGACTTTGAACACCTGACCTTTCCCAATCATTTGCGGATAGACTACATCCGTGTCTATCAACCAATTCATGCCATCAATATCGGTTGCAATCCGCGAGACTTCCCGACAGAAGACTACATAAACGCGTAAGTGTGGCGCTGCGCTGTCGTCTTGAGCACTTAGATTGACGCGTTTTTTTCTTCAGCCACATCGAAGCATACACAAATCCCAATTTGACTACATGGCGAGGTGACTATGGACAACCTTTCCCCCGGAACTCTTTCATTGAACCCTGTTGACGACTCATCTACGTTAATTGACTATCTCATATTGACGCTTATCGGACGCTTCTAACCTTGCTACTTGCATTGCTCACACACGATCTTTACATATACTAGTCTGCTATACCAGGCTGTACAACCGTCTCATGTACGCTACACAACACCATACCCAGATCTTCTTGCATCTCTTGGTATCTAATTATATTTATATATGAAAAATGAAAACCAGATTTTGAACTTGGCTGGCCCAAGAATGTCTAAATACATGTGCAAGTCCCCTATTTCCCAATAAAAGATGTCCCCCGAGATACAGATATCACAACAAGTTTATCCAATAGGTTGAATCCAACCCTTCTTCACAGCGTATGCTACAACTTCGCCAGCACATGCTGGACCAGATGGTGGCGCAACAGTAGACGCCGTGGCTTTCTTCCTCCCTTTTCCCTTGGCTTTCGGCACAAAAGGGGCAACACAGGTCCGGAGCCACTCTTCGATATCCACGAGGCAATCATAGCAGTCTTTCTCTGTAAAGGCCGCGGTGTCCGGAGTCGGAGATGTTCGTGAGGCCGCAGGTGCTTTCAAACGCTTAGCTTTCATAAGTTTCACAGCCAGATAATGAAGCCACTGATGAAAGACGTTTCAGCGGAACCGCTCGTATAATACTTCGAAACTCGAAAGGGCCCACTTACCATGACATTTGTGAGAGGTTTGAACTCATCCCAAGCACCTCCGTTATGTTCCCTCATCATACGATACACATCAAACTGATAGTCGCCTTCGCCCATGAATACCTCTTCTTCGAATGGAGTCCAATGGATCATTTCCCCACCGTCTCCATCACCGGCATCCATTCTGGAAAGGCCCAAATCGATCAAAGTAGCGCATACACTATGAACCGGGTCGTCCATGTACACGCGCGATGCTTTCGAGTCTGATCGCACATTCTGATTTCGTGCTTGAAGTGGAAGCGTGTCTGCCATCGAAAGGTCTTTTACTAATATTTGACCGAGATGAAGGTCGCGATGCTTGAAAGGCACACCACACGTTAATAGTCAATTCGCCGAACGACCTGGTATAGTAAGATGCTTACTTCAAATGAAACCAATTGTTCGGCGTGTGCTAGGGATTTCGCGACTTGCCAGAAGATGCTACACGCCTGTCGCCAGCCCGTCTTGCTGGGATGTACAAATTTGTATGCCTCGAGGTCAGGACCGCCGTTGGGTAGGACAATGATCGCGTAGACTTGGGACACGAGGAACTTGTCTGGAAGCTTTTTTCAATAAATGAACGCCAGAAGAGATATCGTATTGACATACCAGGTCTCACACTCTCAGAGCCTTTGCTTGCGTGGTATTCATCCCACAGGCGTAATAGAACCTCGGGGTACTTGCCTCGAACCACGTAGGTCTTCAGAAGTTTGACAAATCCATCACAAACCTGCCCCATTGCCTCGGTGACTATGATCTCCTTGAGGACGTCCTTTGCATCAGTAGGTGCCGGAACATCATCTTCTGTATCCACGGGATTCCCTAGAGTGATGATACCTGTATGGGATTCTTCCCTCAAAGGTATGACTTTCAAGACGACGTCTCCAATCCCAAACACTTCTGAATAGCTCGCTTCACCTATTTTTCTAAATCGAAGATCGGCCAGGGAGCCTCCAACCGATTGAACAACCCGATCATAAGGGAAAGTTTCTATGAAGGAGGAAAAATCTATTGGTCCGCAAGTCGATTGGCAGCACTCAGCCAGCAATGGTTTGAGGTAGTCAGGTATCTGAGAGGTGCTCAGGTCTTCAGAGGCACCGATGATGTTCAAATCCTCAAGATCAAAAGAGAGATCGAGATCGGTAGATGTGAGAGATGGCGACGGAGGAAATGTATTGAATAAATTCTGACCACCACGACGTCGGATGGGCGTCAATTGGCGTGGTCGGATCAGCGGTGGTGAGGGGGGCAAATAATGTAGTTGGGAGCGTGATGGCTCAATGACAGGAATGGTCGAGTTTTTCGAGGCTAAAGTAGTCCTCTTGATAGTGTACGGTGCAACAGGAATGACGACCTCGACCTTGAAGCGCGATGAGCCAGGCATAGGAGGACATTGTGACAAAGGCTGTGATACTGCAACTGCAGGTATTGACTCTTGGAATGTGGGTGTGTTCGAGCTCCGACGTCGAGCGGGTGACTGAACGTTCTCGTCTTCCGTATCAGAGTCTACCGTGACAACCACGCGTTTCGCAGGTCGTTTCGGTCTTTTGAGTTCTATGACTTCCTCATCGTCCTGGGAGTCTTCGTCAGGAGTCGGAGGAGCCTTGGAAGGTCCCCTCCGAAGAGGCTTTCGGACGACCTCGTTTATTGGATTTGCTTGTACATCTATCCGTGATACTCTCTTCTCCCGCCGCACTGTCCTCCCATTATCATCCAAAACGGTGATGTCAACGTCGACAAAAGGTGAGAATGGTTTGAGTTTTGAGGGCTTTCCTTTGGCACCAAGTACCTTCGGACCAGCTGACGTCCGTGAACCAGAAACAGTTGGTGTGCCTGGCGTATTGAGACTAAAAGATGCTAGAGGTGCGCGGGACGGGGTTCCAGCAAATTTTTCGGATGTAAGATCGTCTAGCTTGGATTTCGGGATCGCTCTGATCGTCTCTGTGTCAAGGAGTTCGGCGAGTCGGGCGAACTTCGCTGATGGGGAGGTTGTTGGATTCGGATGTTTCTTTCGGTTTACATGGACGATCCTTGGAGATGGGGTCCTAGTTTTTGCATGAACTTTGTGCTCGCGTTTCTTCATTTTAGACGCAATGGGTGCGCGAGGCAAGGGCTCGATATCATCGAAGATACTAGGAACCCTCATTTCCTGGTTTTCCGAGACAGCAACAATGCGCTGGTTACGCTTGCCATAGGCATATATCTGCTTGGTCCTGGTTCCAAGCATGAGGATGAGTACGAGAACGAAGAAGAGTGAAGCGACAAGATAATCCACAGTGGACAACTTGGTAGATCCAGTATCTATTTTGGGAATCAACCAAAGGACGCGCCGGTCACGTGATCGTTCAAGCATTGCCAAATACCATCGCGCCGATCACCGAGACGCGTTTTAGTACAAAGCTACAAATCACTAGATAACACATTAATTCTCTTGATTCACGTATAATGGCTCTTCCAGACAGTCTGCGCGTATCCGTTACCCCTGCTGAGCTCGAGCTTATTGCATGTCAAGACCTTATCGAGATAGTGCCTTTGATATCAATGGAAAGGACCGCGTTTATCTCGGTACTTTTCTCTCTTGACCGCGTCGACTCCCCAAGCTCAAGACTATCAGGGTGCATACGGTCCCCTGAGGCCACCCCAGAAAGCCAGCGTACCGATATGGATGGCAGTTAACTTAAAAGCAAAGAAGAGATGTCATATTATCGCACCTTCATGGCTCAATGTCGGTACGCCTTACAATCTCCCTCAGATACAATCTGTTCTAAAACTGCTCTTCAGATTTCCTTCAAGATAGGCTGAATAAAGAGACTTCACAACGCGGCTTCAGCGATCTGCCTTTTCGTTTCGTTGAGATCTCCAAAGTCCTTCTTGATATGTGCGTACTATTGTGTCCATCTGTCATTAGCTCTGAAACGTATCTGCTGTACAGTGCGTCTGATGATCTTGAGAATCCCGACAAACTACGTTACCTATTGAAAGACCTACGTGAGGCTAGACAAGCGAAAAGTCGGGAAGGTCTTCAAACCCTTGACCACAGCGAACTCAGTGTATGTTTGCCCTCTTGATGTCATTCATAGTATGTATGATAATCGCTCTTTCAGCTTCCAAATCTATGTTCCATGGAGATCAACGAGATTCGTCCATTCTTTGTGCAGTCCATGCATCTGTTGACCCAGCTCGTGCGCGAACCCGCAGCAGCTACATAGTTCAAATACTATCATCTTCCGAATTTTGTATCACTAATTTCATGTACTACCGATATTAACCAACATTGCGAGATTGTCTGAGATAATTTATTTAAATAACTGCTTGTGCCATACGGTCATTTGATCCACTCCTTTAAGCCTACGCTTCCAGCTTAGCAAGCACGCGTGCTAACTGCGCCTTTAGCTCATGAATCTCCGAGATGATAGCTGCTTCGCTCGACTATGTCCGAGTTAACACCATATCTCGACGCATAAGCGGAAATAACCAACCTTCTCAGTATTCGGGAACATCTTGACGAGTTCCTCGAAAGGCACTTTACTGATTTTCATGCCACCTGACTCAGCATCGTCAATCTCAGGATCCCTGACTTCAGGGTAGTCAGCCGCGCCCTCATCAAGCCCATGAAGCCAACTGTTGAGCCAAGTATGCTCCCGCTTTTCGTTTACGGCCTCACAGAAGGCTATTACTGTCAAGGGGATAAAGAACAGTATACCCATCACATAACGATTGACCTGACAATCCAGAACATAGCATAAGGAATTGGATGAGCAATGATCTATCACGATAGGAAAGTGTTACTCACCTGCGTATAAGTCTTCTGGCTCAATTTGAGCCCTGGGATCATTCTGTAGATGGTAGTTCTAAACAAAAAACCCAATATAAAAGAGAAAAATCGTACTCAAGAGGAGCCACAAAGAAGGTCTCTACAAGGTTGAAGGGTGCGGGATATACGTAAGAATCCGGCGCCCGAATCATACCAACAGTCTTTGCTGCAAAGAATGCTAGGTATTGGGCTTCAGCGTTCTCGATGACCTGAGTTTGTCCACATCAATAATGTTATAATAAGCACATGTCTACGAGTGACTGACTTCCGAATAAGCAGAGGAGAACAACGAGATCAAGACGTTGAGAAGGATGATCGCTGTCACAGTATTCCAACTACGAGGATATCAGTCTCGCACGTCAAGTGAGTCATGATTGTCACTGACAAGTAGTATAGTAACAGGCCAGGTGGGCTATTCATA